>SKCR01047389.1:0-45112 GCA_019454045.1 Zanthoxylum bungeanum
TTTAAGTTATCATTTATTATTGCAGCGAAATAGTATGATCCGATTGAATTCGAAAAGCAAATGCGGGGCATGTGGGGTATGCATCATGATGCAACTAGATATACGAAGGAGGATGTGGGTGTGCATAATTGGGCTCGTTCACAATTTGAACAGAGACAATACATTATACTAACTATAAATATTACAGAGAATCTGATATCCTTAAATCTCATGGGTTAGAACTACTTATGTTCATACCTACAAATAACATTAAAAATATATTATTGTCATGCCTAAAAAACAACCGTACTGAAATAGGGCATCTTTGCGGACGCTTAATTACATGTGCGGGAGTCTACGATGACGCCTGAGATGCAGCGGGTGTCTACGGACGCCCTTTGTATCTCGGACGTTCATGTGGACGGCCGCTAGATGCAGTGAGCGTCCGATCGGACACCCGATATATGCAACGGGCGTCCGCAAATGCCTCTTGCATCTCAGGCGTCCATTCGGATGCCCGAACAAGTATTGAAGAGTCCACGCGGACGCCCATTAAGTTAAAGTCTCATGCAAATATTTTTACGAACACTTGGTATGTGAATCTTATCAACACTATCTCAATACAAAAAATTTACACTTAAAATGACATATACATTAAAAACACTCACAAAATACTCATAAAACAATCATAAAAAATGCACATTGTTAATCTATTTGAAGATTAAAATAATGTGAATTAGATTAGAATATTCACCAAATTAAAAGGTAATTTTTTTTCAAATAACAACCAAATCGGCAAGTCCAAGCACCAAACCATCTTCTACCGTTGTTGGAGTACTCTTTTATCGGAATATTTGAATCTTGTGTGAATATTTGCAAGTTTGAGAAATTAGAATTTGATGAGTGAAAATGAGAGAGATGAGAGATATGTGTATTAAACCGTGAAATTGGGAGTTTAAATTGAATTTGATTATTAAATATATTTTTGAAATTGATGGTTATTTATTTATAATAGATAAAATAAATGGGTTATTTTTGTAAATTTCCCTTCTTACAACCACATTAGATTTTATGATTATCAAGTTGGGCCAATATGAAGGCCCACTTGAAAAGCAGGCTTCCATATGGGCCCATCAATGGGGGAAAAATCAGTAACTAACAAAAAAGCGAAGGTCTTTTTATATTGATGGCAACATTTTTTTATTCCACACTTTTTTTAATATATATTTTATCAATCTTCCTTGTGCTGCTAATACCAGATGTAAGCCTTAAATATGTGCATCGCCTGTAAATCATGTGTAAAAATTAAATTAGATTTTTTTTTAAATCGCTGGAAATCTCATTGACAAATCATCCCTTTCGAGCTTAAATGTAGTAGGTAAAATTATCGTCTGTCCCGGGTTCTTAAAGAAACGTACTCCATAAATTAGAATCCATGACCTCAAGTGAAATATTGAACCTTACACCACCAAATCACATCATTTGAGGACAAATTTGAGTTTTATGTTATATGTGAGTCAAATTATAAAATCGTTTAAGAATTAAGACACATTTGAAACGTGGATACTTCAGTTTAATTTTGAAGTCCAACAACTAAAATATTTGAATTTTTTTTTATTCATAATTATCACCCGCTCATCTATTCATACTTGACTGTTAATGATTCTAATTCATCACGAATTGTTAGAGTAATAAAATATTTATATAAAAATTAACGTCTGCCAAATTTAATTATCAACTAGTAATTTAGCTCACATTTTACTGCGATATGTTTAATTTTTTATGGGACTGATGATAAATGAATAACCATACATACGAGACTGTACATAAAAATACTTGATTTTCGTAATATATTGTTTGATATAATTGAGTTTCAAACTGAAAATATAATCACGTTTCTATATATAACATGAATGTATCATACGGAATAGACATAAACAAATGTAATTATATTTTTCTAAATAGTAATGTGTAAAGCATATAATGATTTTGGCACTAAAATTTCACTATTAAAATGTCCATGAAAATGTTCTTCATAATCTCATTTGTGTTCAGGTTATAAATTGATATGACTGAATTTCAATTATCATTTTTACTTCGTTTCAATTGTTTTATCGGTCATTCAATTCGACCATTTCATTCGACCCTAATTTACTAATTTAATTATCATTTTAATTGGTTTATCATTTTAATTAGTTATAACTTTCCTTTCTGAGTGACACATGGCAGCATCTGAAGACGTATGAGATAAAAATAATAGCAAGTAAGATAATAGCTTCTATTGAAGTTGTAGCAATCAATCAAACACTTCAATGAGAAGATGAAGGTTCAATTAAAGACCATAACATTTGCCATAGATTGAGGATTACATTTTACAATCAAGTCCCTCACTAGCTAGCAACTTAAAATAAAATAAGATATCTTGAGGACCTACCATGTTCATAACTTACAACAAAGTAAAAGCTTGAAAATGATGGCTTCATTATGGGCCAAAACATTTTTCCCACCTTCATCCTCAGATTTTTTTTTCCCTCTTGTCTGTTTGGCTTTGTCGAAATAATTGCACAATTGCAATCATTCATTGGGTATTTTCAATATTTTTTTTTCTTATGTTAAAAATGGAAAAAATAAAAAATAAAAAAAAATAAAAAAAATTTGAGGTCAAACCTAATTTTGTACTTAGATGGCGATGATTTACTTCACAAGCGAGGTCTTTGGTTCAAATCCTTGTAAGGTTTTTTTTTTTTTTTTTTTTAACTACAAAATTTGGTAAAATCATATTGATCACGTCTTTGACACTAATAATCTTGCATTTATGATTTAATAATTGCATACTAAGTTAAGGTTAATGGGCTTGTAATATTTGATTGGGCCAATAAAGATAGAGGTAGTCTATTAATGGGCTTGTAATTTTCCTTATTGGGCTTTTTATAAATGAAACCCGATCCACATTCTTATGACGTGAGCTCCACTTCACCAACCCACCAATTTGACTACAAATCAAAAGATGGTTGAAGCAGTAAATTCCAACACAATATGATTTTGCTTGTTCTTTTCTCTACACTACTTTGGCGCTTTTATTTTATTGTTTTGTTTTGTTTTTTTATAATTGAAGAAATATGATCTCTTCCTTTTGTTTCAATCAATCCTATTTATTTTATTCCAATTTTTAAATATGTCCCCATTTTTAATTATTTATGAGTTAATTATTATATATATAATCGAAAAAGAAATTTATTTGTATATAACATTGACAACGTAAATCCTTAGAATGATTGAAATTTATTTCAAAAGTTTATTTGTTCTTTCCTTTTCAACTCGTCTCTTTTGATTGCCTTTTATATTGTTTGATTCACAAGCAATGGCTACTTTTTGTAATCCTTTTAAATTGGTTAAATTGGTTAAATATATAATTTATCTTTTCTATAAATTAAAAAAAAAATATAGGAGAGAACATAAATTGAAGGAAGGTCCTAGAAGGAAATCCCAAACAAGGTGCTGACTGGCGCTGCTGAAGGTAGATTCGCCACGTCATCCTAACTGAGCTCACGCTCTCAATTACGCGCGTGAGGTAACTTTTGTTTGATGGATTCAAGAGAGGCTTGCTTGCGTTGGCACGTGTCCTCTCATTTACTCCTCACACCAAGAAGCAGGCCAAAGATTTTCTCAGAGGAGTAAATCATACATGTGCGTCCGCACGTGCCGTGGTTTCCGTGCAAGTTGCAACGCCTTGTCGTTTTGTAGGTTTGACTCTCGTATTTGGTGCGAGATGAACTAAAAACAAAATATCCAAGGCAGGTGAGTATTTTTACAAAAATGCCCATTGTATTTTCCCAAAGTTAAAAAGACAAGGGACCCACTAGCTTTATTAAATTAAAATTAAAATAATTTATCTTTGGGAAATGCTAACGAGTGAGGCATTCGTTAAGGATCCATTTTAGCATTACCCTTTATTTTATTGTTTTGTTTTGTTTTTTATAATTGAAGAAATATGAGTGCCCTTAGGGCATTCGTTAAGGATACATTTTAGAAAGTTTTCATGGGAAAACAGAAAAAATAATTAATGTTTTGACCATTTCTTACATTTCCCATAAAAAAATGATGTGAAAAGTTTCCAAAATTGAATCTTTAACGAGTGCCTTAGTATTACCCTATTTCTTTAATGTTTTAACTTTGGTTATTGTCATTTTATTATTTTAGTAATTGAAAAACAATAAATAAATACATTTTTTTGTACGTTAAAAATCATGCCGTCAAATTACCAGACCCGAACTTAAGTGGAGCAGGTAAAATTTCCGACTGTCTCAGGCTCTTACAAGAAACGCACTCTCTATATTCAAATCTAAGACCTAAATACCAAATCTTGTGTTTACAAGTGTGATGATAATGATATTCATGCTTCTCTCATGTTCTCTTTTTCTCTTCTCCTCCTATTTATAATAGTGTAGAAATCAATTCCTTCTCCTACAAGAATTTCCTAGTTGAAACAATTTCTCTTTCCCATAAGGATTCCTAATCAAAAACTACCTCCAATTCCTTTATCCTACTAGGACACTGACTTACTAGTTTACCCCATGAAAGTATGATAACTTATTATCTTAATCGTAAAAATAGGATGCCTTATCTTCTGGAGCACACGTCTCGCCATATGCCCGGTCTTCATGAGGTCGGTCATGATGGTCCTTTGAGCTAAGAATGCTGCTACCGATCTGATAATGCTCGGTCATCAGAACCAAAGTGGTCGGTCACCTATCATCAAGTGTCCGGTCTCTACCTGTTGGCTTTATAACACTCATGTGGTCGGTCGGCATTTAATGATTTCGACCGAGAAGGGAATTACCCTTTTTACCACTGCCGTACTCCTTAAATAACATAGGTCCTGAAAATACCATCAACATATGTCCCCTAGTTCTCGGTAACAACGAGTTTGCGAGTTGATGCCGGGAACTATAAAAAAAAAAGATGGTGTGCCGATGAATCCGTCGGTGGTCACTCCAGGAACCGCAGAGAAAAATGTCTTGGCTGCAAATCTGGTCATTCCTGCCACCTTCATGTAATCAGTCAACGAGGATCATGATATCTACCCGTGGAGAAAATGCTTTGCCCTTATGCTGATGACGATCGACTCGGTAGGACGTAACCCGACCCCGAGCTGAGAAAGGCACTTGGACCTGGGGGAATGTTACGTCCCCAGTCCAAAGGGTAGACTCGGTGGGACGTAACCCGACCCCGAGTGAAGAGAGGCACTTGGACCTGAGGGAATGTTACGTCCCCAGTCCAAAGAGGTAGACTCGGTGGGACGTAACCCGACCCCGAGTGAAGAGAGGCACTTGGACCTGGGGGAATGTTATGTCCTCAGTCCAAAGAGGTAGACTCGGTGAGACGTAACCCGACCCCGAGTGAAGAGAGGCACTTGGACCTGGGGGAATGTTACGTCCCCAGTCCAAAGAGGTAGACTCGGTGGGACGTAACCCGACCCCGAGTGAAGAGAGGTACTTGACCTGGGGGAATGTTACGTCCCCAGTCCGATGGGCTGACTCGGTGGGACGTACCCCGACCCGAGCTGAGAAATGCATTTGGACCTGGGGGAATGTTACGTCTCAGTCCGAAGGGCTGACTTGGTGGGACGTACCCCGACCCCGAGCTGAGAAAAACAAAGTGGCCTCGGCGGAACAAAACCCAGCCCGAGCCGATTAGTCAAGTGGCCTCGGCGGAACGAATCCAACCCCGAGCCGATTAATCAAGTGGCATCGGCGGAACGAATCCAGCCTCGAACAGATTAATCAGGTTGGACTTATTCAGAACGGAAATGAATCAACCTTTTGAAGCCCTACTGAGTCCGGAACTGGCGTCCCTCTACCAGACCAGTGGAAAACGAAAACAAAACTTTGAAAAATAAAATTAAAGGGCGGGGGCGACTTAGCGCTTGTCCCAAAATAAAACGTTTCGTAAGTATAAACAACAACACGGATGCCTCAAAACACAGCGTCCTGCCCGAGGTCTCCAAAACACAATTCTGAATCTTTCAATTCAGTGTCCCGGCGAACCAGGATTTGGATCAGTTGAGCGTTTAAATGGTAATGGCACATCTTCTATACGCCAAGTCACTGTGGAGCCTGTGTATTGCACGAGGGCTCCTCCTTACCGCGCTGGAGCAGACACACGCTACAGGGGCACAATGCATCCCCATGCTGCGCCTCTCTTGGATCCAAATGATGAATGGATCAAAGAGCGTCCGGGATACTAAGGGCACATTCCTCCTTAGGTCCGGCATCACTGGAGCTAGCAATCGTCACGTGGGCCTCATCACTCCCAGTGCTATGCTTTCCCACGGATCCATTACATCGGGTAAGTGAGGATCAAAGAGTGTTCGACACATTAAGGGCATATTCCTCCTTATGTTCGGTAACACTGGAGTAAGCAATCGCCACGGGGGTATCATCCATCCCCGTGCTATGCTTCTCACGGATCCTATGCATCGAGTATGTCCCTGAGGACCCCGAGCCAAAAGATATATTTGGTTCTGGGGGAATGTTACGTCCCCAGTCCGAAGGGCTGACTCGGTGGGACGTACCCCGACCCCGAGCTGAAAAAGGCACTTGGACCTGGGGGAATGTTACGTCCCCAGTCCGAAGGGCTGACTCGGTGGGACGTCCCCCGACCCCGAGCTGAAAAAGGCACTTGGACCTGAGGGAATGTTACGTCTCCAGTCCGAATGGCTGACTTAGTGGGACGTCCCCCGACCCCGAGCTAAAGAGACATTTGGTTCTGAGGGAATGTTCCGTCCCCAGGCCAATAAGCACGACTCGGTGGGATGTAACCCGGCCCCTGAGTCGAATAGTATAGCAGCCTCGACGGAACGAGATCCAGCCCCGAGCCGATGAAGAGGCCTCGGCGGAACAAACTCCAGCCCCGAGCCGATGATTGAAGTGGCATCGGCGCCAACTGTCCTCTGTAATGGGCGTTGAGTATGTCCCCCGTTTGAAGTGTCCGGATTTTCTTTTAGACATTCTAGTAGGCTCTGTCTCAGGGTCTTGTCCAAGCCTCCCCCTATCTTTATGTTTTTTCCCGGTCCGAAAAGTTCTATCACTTATAATTCCTCAGCCGCCGCTAGCCGGGCTATTCTGTTTGGTCGAGGACTAGGATCTCCACTGGCTTTTCCTCCGTCTTCATTCCTCTGCCGTTTTTTGGTACCCTCCTCAATGCAGAGGGTTTCTCGTGAGAGAGTTGCAAAGCACCTGCGGGCTGCCTTCTGACTCCGCATGCGATCCCGATCCCTTCTCGGGTGTCTCCTATATCTGTTTTGAGGTTTGTCCTCCACTTGGCCATCTTTTTTTTTTTACCAATATTTTACCTCGCTATTTGGGCCGTCATGTCGCCTTCTGTGATCTTCTTCATGTCTGTTGCGCCGGGTGCGATGTTCCTTACGCCTTGGAATCTCCCGCACAGTTTCGTCGTACTCTGTGTCTCCTCTTCTAGTGTAGCGGAGACTATCATAAGAGGAATCTGTCGAACGTCTCCCTTTTTCTTCTTCCCATGTGTCCTCTGCTTGTGAATCTTCTTCCACCACTATAGATTTTATCCCGTAAGGCCCCCTCCTCCTAGGTCCATCGTCCTCACTTGTATCCACAACCCTCTTTCTATCTGCTATCTCTCATCTTCTTTGATTAGCTCTGGTTTCAGGCTTCTCGCGGTTCCCCTTCCAATCTCTCCAGTCGGTCCATCATGGTTTTTATGAGGGCCTGACTATCCTCCATGTCCTTCCTTATGCTTTCTTTTATCTTATTCATCCAATCTGTGGCCGGATTCCCCGACGATTGGTGATTTTCGCCTTCTGCCATCGTCTTACTACGCGAACCGCTTTTTGTTCGATCCCCATAGACGGCGCCAACTGTTGACTGTGGATTTTGGTCTCAGGGGCAATATGAGAATATTACTCCCGAGACAATCCTCCCTCAATAGTGAATTTGTTTGGTTATGGGGGACCAAAAGCAAACTTAGCAAAAGATAGATAAATACGTCAATTGACAAGGAGATTTAACGTGGTTCGGCGGATCAGATCCGACCTACGTCCACGGGCACAGAACGGGTGATACTTTTTATTACTGAGATATGCTTCTCTGATATCTCTTGTGTTTACAAGTGTGATGATAATGATATTCATGCTTCTCTCATGTTCTCTTTTTCTCTTCTCCTCCTATTTATAATAGTGTAGAAATCAATTCCTTCTCCTACAAGAATTTCCTAGTTGAAACAATTTCCCTTTCCCATAAGGATTCCTAATCAAAAACTACCTCCAATTCCTTTATCCTACTAGGACACTGACTTACTAGTTTACCCCATGAAAGTATGATAACTTATTATCTTAATCGTAAAAATAGGATGCCTTATCTTCTGGAGCACGTCTCGCCATATGCCCGGTCTTCATGAGGTCGGTCATGATGGTCCTTTGAGCTAAGAATGCTGCTAACCGATCTGATAATGCTCGGTCATCAGAACCAAAGTGGTCGGTCACCTATCATCAAGTGTCCGGTCTCTACCTGTTGGCTTTATACACTCATGTGGTCGGTCGGCATTTAATGATTTCGACCGAGAAGGGATTACTACCCTTTTTACCACCTGCCCTACACTCCGTACTCTTAAATAACATAGGTCCTGAAAATACCATCAACATATGTCCCCTAGTTCTCGGTAACAACGAGTTTGCGAGTTGATGCCGGGAACTATAAAAAAAAAGATGGTGTGCCGATGAATCCGTCGGTGGTCACTCCAGGAACCGCAGAGAAAAATGTCTTGGCTGCAAATCTGGTCATTCCTGCCACCTTCATGTAATCAGTCAACGAGGATCATGATATCTACCCGTGGAGAAAATGCTTTGCCCTTATGCTGATGACGATCGACTCGGTAGGACGTAACCCGACCCCGAGCTGAGAAAGGCACTTGGACCTGGGGGAATGTTACGTCCCCAGTCCAAAGAGGTAGACTCGGTGGGACGTAACCCGACCCCGAGTGAAGAGAGGCACTTGGACCTGAGGGAATGTTACGTCCCCAGTCCAAAGAGGTAGACTCGGTGGGACGTAACCCGACCCCGAGTGAAGAGAGGCACTTGGACCTGGGGGAATGTTATGTCCTCAGTCCAAAGAGGTAGACTCGGTGAGACGTAACCCGACCCCGAGTGAAGAGAGGCACTTGGACCTGGGGGAATGTTACGTCCCCAGTCCAAAGAGGTAGACTCGGTGGGACGTAACCCGACCCCGAGTGAAGAGAGGTACTTGGACCTGGGGGAATGTTACGTCCCCAGTCCAATGGGCTGACTCGGTGGGACGCACCCCGACCCGAGCTGAGAAATGCATTTGGACCTGGGGGAATGTTACGTCCCAGTCCGAATGGCTGACTCGGTGGGACGTACCCCGACCCCGAGCTGAGAAAAACAAAGTGGCCTCGGCGGAACAAAATCCAGCCCGAGCTGATTAGTCAAGTGGCCTCGGTGGAACGAATCCAACCCCGAGCCGATTAATCAAATGGCATCGGCGGAACGAATCCAGCCTCGAACAGATTAATCAGGTTGAACTTATTCAGAACGGAAATGAATCAACCTTTTGAAGCCCTACTGAGTCCAGAACTGGCGTCCCCCTACCAGACCAGTGGAAAACGAAAACAAAACTTTGAAAAATAAAATTAAAGGGCGGGGGCGACTTAGCGCTTGTCCCAAAATAAAACGTTTCGTAAGTATAAACAACAACACGGATGCCTCAAAACAGCGTCCTGCCCGAGGTCTCCAAAACACAATTCTGAATCTTTCAATTCAGTGTCCCGGCGAACCAGGATTTGGATCAGTTGAGCGTTTAAATGGTAATGGCACATCTTCTATACGCCAAGTCACTGTGGAGCCTGTGTATTGCACGAGGGCTCCTCCTTACCGCGCTGGAGCAGACACACGCTACAGGGGCACAATGCATCCCCATGCTGCGCCTCTCTTGGATCCAAATGATGAATGGATCAAAGAGCGTCCGGGATACTAAGGGCACATTCCTCCTTAGGTCCGGCATCACTGGAGCTAGCAATCGTCACGTGGGCCTCATCACTCCCAGTGCTATGCTTTCCCACGGATCCATTACATCGGGTAAGTGAGGATCAAAGAGTGTTCGACACATTAAGGGCATATTCCTCCTTATGTTCGGTAACACTGGAGTAAGCAATCGCCACGGGGGTATCATCCATCCCCGTGCTATGCTTCTCACGGATCCTATGCATCGAGTATGTCCCTGAGGACCCCGAGCCAAAAGATATATTTGGTTCTGGGGGAATGTTACGTCCCCAGTCCGAAGGGCTGACTCGGTGGGACGTACCCCGACCCCGAGCTGAAAAAGGCACTTGGACCTGGGGGAATGTTACGTCCCCAGTCCGAAGGGCTGACTCGGTGGGACGTCCCCCGACCCCGAGCTGAAAAAGGCACTTGGACCTGAGGGAATGTTACGTCTCCAGTCCGAATGGCTGACTTAGTGGGACGTCCCCCGACCCCGAGCTAAAGAGACATTTGGTTCTGAGGGAATGTTCCGTCCCCAGGCCAATAAGCACGACTCGGTGGGATGTAACCCGGCCCCTGAGTCGAATAGTATAGCAGCCTCGACGGAACGAGATCCAGCCCCGAGCCGATGAAGAGGCCTCGGCGGAACAAACTCCAGCCCCGAGCCGATGATTGAAGTGGCATCGGCGCCAACTGTCCTCTGTAATGGGCGTTGAGTATGTCCCCCGTTTGAAGATGTCCGGATACTCTTTTAGACATTCTAGTAGGCTCTGTCTCAGGGTCTTGTCCAAGCCTCCCCCTATCTTTATGTTTTTTCCCGGTCCGAAAAGTTCTATCACTTATAATTCCTCAGCCGCCGCTAGCCGGGCTATTCTGTTTGGTCGAGGACTAGGATCTCCACTGGCTTTTCCTCCGTCTTCATTCCTCTGCCGTTTTTTGGTACCCTCCTCAATGCAGAGGGTTTCTCGTGAGAGAGTTGCAAAGCACCTGCGGGCTGCCTTCTGACTCCGCATGCGATCCCGATCCCTTCTCGGGTGTCTCCTATATCTGTTTTGAGGTTTGTCCTCCACTTGGCCATCTTTTTTTTTTAACCAATATTTTACCTCGCTATTTGGGCCGTCATGTCGCCTTCTGTGATCTTCTTCATGTCTGTTGCGCCGGGTGCGATGTTCCTTACGCCTTGGAATCTCCCCACAGTTTCGTCGTACTCTGTGTCTCCTCTTCTAGTGTAGCGGAGACTATCATAAGAGGAATCTGTCGAACGTCTCCCTTTTTCTTCTTCCCATGTGTCCTCTGCTTGTGAATCTTCTTCCACCACTATAGATTTTATCCCGTAAGGCCCCCTCCTCCTAGGTCCATCGTCCTCACTTGTATCCACAACCCTCTTTCTATCTGCTATCTCTCATCTTCTTTGATTAGCTCTGGTTTCAGGCTTCTCGCGGTTCCCCTTCCAATCTCTCCAGTCGGTCCATCATGGTTTTTAGGAGGGCCTGACTATCCTCCATGTCCTTCCTTATGCTTTCTTTTATCTTATTCATCCAATCTGTGGCCGGATTCCCCGACGATTGGTGATTTCCGTCTTCTGCCATCGTCTTACTACGCGAACCGCTTTTTGTTCGATCCCCACAGACGGCGCCAACTGTTGACTGTGGATTTTGGTCTCAGGGGCAATATGGGAATATTACTCCCGAGACAATCCTCCCTCAATATTGAATTTGTTTGGTTATGGGGGATCAAAAGCAAACTTAGCAAAAGACAGATAAATACGTCAATTGACAAGGAGATTTAACGTGGTTCGGCGGATCAGATCCGACCTACGTCCACGGGCACAGAACGGGTGATACTTTTTATTACTGAGATATGCTTCTCTGATATCTCTTGTGTTTACAAGTGTGATGATAATGATATTCATGCTTCTCTCATGTTCTCTTTTTCTATTCTCCTCCTATTTATAATAGTGTAGAAATCAAATTCCTTCTCCTACAAGAATTTCCTAGTTGAAACAATTTCTCTTTCCCATAAGGATTCCTAATCAAAAACTACCTCCAATTCCTTTATCCTACTAGGACACTAACTTACTAGTTTACCCCATGAAAGTATGATAACTTATTATCTTAATCGTAAAAATAGGATGCCTTATCTTCTGGAGCACGTCTCGCCATATGCTCGGTCTTCATGAGGTCGGTCATGATGGTCCTTTGAGCTAAGAATGCTGCTACCGATCTGATAATGCTCGGTCATCAGAACCAAAGTGGTCGGTCACCTATCATCAAGTGTCCGGTCTCTACCTGTTGGCTTTATAACACTCATGTGGTCGGTCGGCATTTAATGATTTCGACCGAGAAGGGAATTACCCTTTTTACCCCTGCCGTACTCCTTAAATAACATAGGTTCTGAAAACACCATCGACGTATATTTTTTATTACGAGCAACTTACATTTTACTAAAGAAATATTAGGAAATAATAGTTTACTGTAAGAAATGTTTTGTAAATATATAATAGTAAAATGTAAAATTTTATAAGGATATAGTAATAAAATATAAGATAATGTAGTAAAATATAGTTTTTGTAAAGATATAATAGTAAAATATTATATCACAAAACTCATAATTTTCATTTATTATTTCTCAATTTATAAAGTAGTGAAATTATAATATTTCTACTTCAACCCACAGAGTATCAAAAATAACAAATATTATTAAATTATTAAAATAATTTTTCCTTACCACTTGTTATCATTTTTTGTTATAATTTTTGATAATGGGTGGAGTTATAGGTGTATATATATATCATTTTATTATTTTTTTAATTACAATAAATTCTCAACTTCCTTGATAATTGACCAGGTATTTTATTGTCCAATTGTTTTATCTTATAAATTTTTTAATGAATATTGCGATCGCACTAGACCATATATATTTAATACTCAAATAAATTCGATGAGTAATAATAAAATCACATTAATTTGTAATATATATAGAGAGAGGGACACACATTAGCATTTTCTAAAAGCATTGACATTTATTGAAATACTTTTTGTGAACACTTTAAAATGTAATTCCTTTTTCAACCCATCTTCTAATTTATGGTCAGATTTTAAGTGGAGAAATTTCAGAAATTTGAATATTTAAAAGCTTATATTTGCTTATTCATGCAAGTTATGATTGAATTTGACAATTCTTCTAAACCAATATTTGCTGAAATTGTTCATGCATGAAATGGTATTACTAAAATGAGTGTGATTGAAGGAATTTACCTTTTGCAGTTCAATGACTACATGCAAATGTTATGCCAAAAATTCTGCCCCATTTTGGCTGTGTGATATAATTGGTTACCCAATTTTGAGCTTTATAAATTACTGGATTTGGATTTTTTTTTTTTTTTTTTTTTTGGTTGTTTCTATTAAAGAAGCAAGTCTTTGGCTAGGTTGGTACTAATTGAACCAATTTGTGTACTCGTCCCGATATCAAAATTATCTCATTATCCATCCATAATGTATTGAGTTTTCGTGTGGGTCTCTGATCACATGAGGATTTTACTTATGTTTTATTGAGATGCGTACTCAATCCGTCATATTATTAGATATATAAAATTATCATCTTATCAACCCGGACCCCTGCATGCACCGCTAGGATTTTTGCCGTCTCCTTGACATAAGTTTTTGGCCGAGCCAATTTTTCAAAGACTTAAACGTGGCAACAAATGGTATCATGCAAACACATGCCACTAGGGATAGTAATAGGATGGGTATGATATAATAATGTCTATATTTATACTCGTCTCGTTCAATCAACATGTATAAAATTTATCCCACTATCCACTCCTAATATGCCGAGTCCTAGTTCACACGATAATTTTACCTATATTTGAACGATGATACTAATGCTCGTAACCGACCCATCTATCCAATGAGTAAATAAAATTATCCCCATACAACTTTACTCGTCTCTAACATACTGGACTCTCATCCCCACATAGATTTTTGTCATCCCTACATGCCACACATTATCAAGGGGATAATGTTGGACTTGTCCAAATTTATTTTTATTTCAATGTAAATTTTGAAATAGACAAGTTTTTTCACTTAAAAATTGCTTGAAAACCAAGTCAATTATGTCTTGGGTATGTTGAAATACACAATGAATGCTAACACCTTCAAACAGAATCATTATGAAGCAAATAATTTAAAATCTTGTTGAAATTTTATATTTAATTGACCTATTTCCATGATCGTCAATTATTGTAATCAATATTTGTTTATCATCTTTTAAAAAAAATGTTTATCTTAATATTGATTACCATTCATACTTTTTATAGGCAATTTATTCTATAGTAAAATCAAGGAAAATTGTACAAGTGCGTCTAATAAACAATTTAGAATCCATTATTTTGAAATAATTATTTATAAATAATTGAATTGTGCATTTTAAAATGTATTATGCTATTTTAATTTTAATTTTCGACATAAATTTTGAGTCATTCACCTCATGTAATTCAATTGCGGATAAATTAATATATTTAAATGTTAATTTGACGTCCAATGTAAGAATGATCAATTACTCAAAATTTGAGAGTCAAAATCTTAAGTCACAAATTTAAATAAAAATATAATATAATTTTTAAAAATAAAAATCACATATACTTTTTGAATTATTTTGATTTAAACTTGGGAATGAAGTATTGAACACAAATTTATTGCTTACACTTTGTTGATAGTGTTTTCAGGTACTATGACATTTAAAACAGCACGACGAGGATAGAAGGGTAAATCCCTGCTTGGGTGAGATCATTAAATCCAACCCGACCACTTTGCAATAAAAGAACAAGCACCTTACGGTTTTAAACCGACCACAACAGATATAGACCGAGCACTTTATGACCGGCAACCGATCATTTGGGTTCAGATAACAGGGCACTATCAAGTCGGCAGAAGCATTCTCAGCATAAAAGACTATCATGACCGACCTCATGAAGACCGACCAGACAGGCGAGATATGCTCAAGATGACGACACCCTATTCTTGCAGATAAGATAAACAAATTATCCTACTCTCACAAGGAAATGAAGTCAGAATCCAAGAAGGAATAAGAAAAGTGAAAGCAACGTTGGATTAGAAATCCTTACAAGAGGAGAAGACTAAATTCAACTAGGATTTCTTATGCAAATAGGAGTCTGATTTCTGTACTATTATAAATAGGAGGGCAGAGTATGTGTAAATGGCATCAAAAATTAGGGATCTGAATCTTCAAGCTCTGACTTGTAGAAAACAAAAAAGAGACCCAAAAAGAGTGTTTAAGTAATAAAAGTATCATCCTATTTGTGTCCGTTGACGTAGGTCGGATCCAAATCCACCGAACCACGTTAAATCTCCTTGTTGATTGGTGTGTTTATCTGTTTTATGCTAAGTTTGCCTTTGGTCCCCCATAACCAAACAAATTCACTATTGAAGGAGGATTTCTTCGGGAGTGATATTCCAATATTACCCTGAGACCAAAATCAGCCGTCAACAGTTGGCGCCGTCTGTGGGAAACTGGACAAAAAGCAACTCGTGTAGTAAGACAATGGCGGAAGGCGGAAACCACCAATCGTCAGGAAACTCAGCCGCAGATTGGATGGAGAAGATCGAGGAGAACCTAAGGAAAGAAAGGAAGGAAAATCAAACCTTGCTAAAAACCATAGTAGACCGGTTGGAAAAGATAGAGGGAGCACACGACGAGGCCGGGAATAGCCGACGAAGGAACGAAATAGCAGAGGGAAAAAGAATTGTTGATACAAGTGAGGACGACAGACCCCGGAGAAGGGGCCCCTACAGGGTAAAATCTGTAGTGGTTCAGGAAGACTCCCAAACTGAAGACATGTGGGAGGAAGAAGATGACAAATCGTCACCAAACTCCTCCTATAATAGCCCTCACGATGCTAGGAAAAAAGGGAAAGAATGTGACGAAAGAGCACGGGAAAATACCGGACCTGAGAAGCACCACGCCCAAGACAACAGAAAAAGAGGAAGTCACAAGAGGCGGCATGGAACCAAAGACAGCAGCATAAAATCTTGGCTGCGGGAGGAACTAGCCAAATGGGGAGTATTCCCCAACACAGACATAGGAGATGCCCGGGACGGTAAAGATGAGTCCCCCCTCACAGAAGAAATAAGGTCAGAAAAATTCCCAAAAAGATTCAGCATGCCAACCATGGCGACATACAAAGGCCATACCGATCCCAAAACCCACGTTGAAGGTTTCGTCCTACTAATGGAGGTACAAGGGGTAATAAGGGACGCCATTTGCAAAGTGTTCCCCTTAACCATGGCCGGACCGGCCATCCTATGGTATAGAAGCCTAGCCCCAAGAAGCATCAGTATCTTCACTCAACTCAGAAAGTCATTCATACGGCACTTTAAAGGGGCTTGTGTCCCCAGGAAAACGATTGGAGAACTAAGGCTTATGAAACAAGGAGACGATGAACCGTTGAAAATATTTATTGAAAGATACCACAATATGGTACTCGAAGTCGGAGGGTACGAGTCTCCCGAGGCCCTGGAAAGCTTAAAGGGAGCCTTGAAAGTCGGGAGGCTATGGACCCACCTAAGGATCCAAGACACCCCGGACTACGCAACCGTCCTGGAAGTGGCCCGGAAGTTCGTTCTGTTAGAAAACGAGGAGAAAATATCCCGAAGAGGGAACACCATCAGAGAAAGAACCACGAAAGAGGGCGCCCCCCGCCGCGTAGAAAGAGAATCCAGAAGGCCGCCCTTAAAACACAAGGAGTTCAAACCACTACACCGAGACAACCAAGAGAGAAGGGCGCAAACCCAAGTAAACCATGTGGTCGGTGAAAATGCTTACATTCCCCTAAAGAAACCACTGGGACAAATTATCATGGAGATTCAAGGGAAATGCCTCTTATTAGAACCCGACCAAAGAAGGTTTCCTCCGGACAAAAGGAACCAAAAAGCTTATTGCGTACACCACAACTCCAGATGACATGCTCACAACGACGATCCAAAGCTAAAGAACACAAAAACTCGCAACTACCCGACCACGGCTACATCAAAGAACATATATCTGTGAGAAGCATAACATAAGGAGGGATATGCCCTTAATGTTTCAATCGGCTCGGGACTGGATTACGTTCCGCCGAGGCCTCTTCATTAATCGGCTCGGGGCTGGATTACGTTCCGCTGAGGCTACTTCTTAGTCAACTCGGGGCTGGATTTCGTTCCGCCGAGGCCGCTTGGTTATTCAGCTCGGGGTCGGGTTACGTCCCACCGAGTCGGCTTCTTTGGACTGGGGAGGTAACATTCCCCCAGAGCTCAAGTCTTTCACTCAGCTCGGGGTCGGGTTACGTCTCACCGAGTCAGTCTTCTTTGGACTGGGGAGGTAATATTCCCCCAGAACCCAAGTCTTTCACTCAGCTCGGGGTCGGGTTACGTCCAACCGAGTCAGTCTTCTTTTAGACTAGGGAGGTAACATTCCCCCAGAACCCAAGTCTTTCACTCAGCTCGGGGTCGGGTTACGTCCCACCGAGTCAGTCTTCTTTTAGACTAGGAAGGTAACATTCCCTCAGAGCTAAGTATCTCACTCAGCTCGGGGTCGGGATATGCCCCACCGGCTCATGTTAACCCCCAAAGGGTCTCAAAGTGTTCGATGACAAGAAACTCAAAAAAAAGGGAGAAGAGAAAGGGAAAAGAAAAGTAAATACATAAATACATAAAATACAAAGTTATTACAAAAAAAAAGGAGAGATAGAGAGTTAAAGTGTACATAGGGCCCCGGTCGGGTTACCATTTCTCAGTCAGCCCGCACAGGGGCGGGAATTTCTTCCTCAGCTAGCTCAGACGGCGGAAGGATCGGCTCGGCCTCAGGAGGAGGAACATCGGCTTCAACCTCGGCAACATGAGAGACCTCTGCTTCAGGAATAGGAGGAGGGATCTCAAGACAGTCCTCACCGGGGGCGGAAACATCAGGTCGTCCTTCTTGAGAAGCGCCGGAAGCCGGAACAACCGAAATCGGGTCGGGATCCATCACCTCCTCGGAATGAGGAGGGAGCCATTTCTGGAACTCCTCCTCGGAGATCTCCCCCTTGCAGAAACCGATGGCCGCGTAGATAGGATCCATGTTCAGACCTGGCAGTACCATCGGTATTAGTTCAACGCAATCACCAACCCCCTCAAGGCGGATGGCATCATTCTCGGCCTCAAGATCGGCCTCTCTCTCCTCAAGCTCAGCCTCTTTCCTTTCAAGATCATCCCGGGCCGGTGCCATCTGTTCGTCCTTGGCTTTCAGCTTAGCCTCAACACTTGATACCTTCCATTTCAAAATGCCAATCTCAGATCGGGCAACTTTCAAATCCTCCCCGGCAGCAGCCTTGAGAGCCTTGTTTGTTTTGAAGGTCTCTATTGCAGTCGATTCATGATTCTTTATCACCTCCTCCCGGTCGGCCAGTTTAGCCTCCACCTCTGTAAGGCAATTCTGAAGCCTCTGGGCCTGACCACCCTCGGACAATAGACTCAGAATGAGGTCCTTATTCTTGGCCATGAGATAAGTAGCCTGCACAAAAACAAAGAAATCAAGATATAAAAAAAAAAAAAACCGAGACCCAAAATCAGAAAGGAGAGGAATAAAACTACCTTTGCCATTTGGGAGCTCAGCTCGGTCACCAAGGCTTCAGGAGAGATATCCTCATATCTCGAAACCTCCCCCGGAGGAATCACCTCGGCAAATTCATTAAAAGCCGGCACTAGATGGGAAGTAGCCTCCCGGATGTTTTCTCCCAAATCATCCACCCCAAGGATCACGGAACCTTTTCGCTTCTTGGAGGAGCCCTCAGACGATTTTTCCCCCGACGGGCGTCTTTCTTCTTGCCCTGCACAGGCTCCTCCTCCTCAACTCAGTCTCCTCTGACCCGAACTGACGCCTCATCTTCCTAAAAGGCTTCGGCGGACTGACAAGACGAGCAGATCCTGATGACGGCACACCAGAAGGAGAAGATAGACCTCGAGCAGCCGGCTGAACCTTCCCCTGAGACTCCCTCCCAGCTTCAACAGATTCAGGATGTGCTCGGGAAGTTCCAGTATCAGCACAGCCGGCCTTCTTCATGGTACCGGCCAACTTCTCGAGATACTTTGGTCTCTTTGACATGCCTACAAAAAAAAGGGAAGACAAAGAAAGAAGGAAATCAGGACCCGAGCATACAGTAAAGAGAGAGAAAAGAAGACATCAAACATGATAAATAAACAGGGAAGTCAACTAAAAAATCAGCGAACATCTACCTATCCGACCCGAGACCTCCGAAGGGACAGTCCGAGTAAGGCCCGACTCAACAAAAGCCGCATCATTAACCAACTCCCTCCAGTGGGCGGCATACCGACGAGCCCAGACTACCTGTTTCCGGACCCGATGGGAAACCTTGGAGAATCCCTCCAACAGGCTATGAGGAATAGGAAAGAAGGGGTAAGAGTCCAAAAAAAAAAAAACTAAGGAAAGCTAAAAGTTGATCTCCAAACCTCCCGCCCTGAAGATATCCGGTACCAAGAATTCCCCTTCATCCGACCTTAGGGACCGTCCCCAATCCCCAGTGGCCCAGAACCAGAGGTCTTTTAAAATATTATTGGAGTCATGGAGCTTTTGGACGACTTTTGACAAGCTGTCATAAGCGGAAAGGTAATACCATCCGTGGTACGACCTAGGATTGGCCTTCAGCCGGTATAACCTCTTCACATCTTCAAGAGAAGGCTCGCTGAGTCCTGCCCGATGCCAAGCTACATACAACCCGGCCAAGATCCTCCAACTGTTTAGACTCAACTGACAAGGAGCAATCTCCATCTCGGCCAGCATCCAAGCAAAGTAAGGTTGAACCGGCAGCCGCAGCCCACACTCGAAAAAGGCAGGAAGAAGTGCCACCGAGCCCTCGTCTGGTTGACTAGCGCGATCCATCAAGCCGGGAACTTCAAGGGCGATATCTATCGGAATATTATATCGATGTCGAAGTAGGGCGAGGTCATTTTACGTTATTTTGGAAGGACGGTTCATATCCAGAGCGGAAGAGCCAAGATCACCGGGCTCTGGATCCCTCCGAGGAACCATTTGATGGTAAGAATCTTGATCAATCTCAGAAAGAGTAGGGGTAGTGTCAAGGTCTTCTACACTGGGTGCCCCCGAGCCCGAGGAGAGCTCTTCCGCAGGGGGAGTTGAGGGTTTAGCAGGATTTTCAGGGGGAGAATTATTGTCAGACATCTCTAACATCCGCAAAACAAAAAAGGAAGGGGAAGTCAGTCTATAACTAAGAAATTACTCAGGTTTCTTCCGTCTTAGCTAAAACAGGTGGGTTCTAAAAGTGCCCTAAAGCAAAAACCAACAAAGCCTTAAGTCGTTCCCTAGCAACATTAAAAAAACAGCAAGACTCACAACACAAAAAAGGAAGAGGTCGTTCAGAAGACTTACTTGTTCTTCTCAGAAAAGCCGGAGATTGTGCGGTATGGCTTGCCCGTCCTATCTGTTCGCAACGGAGAGAAAGAAAGCCCGCGATTGAACTCCGAGAGCACTGAGTTGAGCGAGTCACGAAAATATTTTCAGGAAAGTAAGGAGAAATTGCCAAAAAAGATTGAACAGTAAAAGCCTCGCCTTCTTATAGTCATGGCCAGGACGCTCGTGGCCGTTGGATCAACAGAAGGAACCCGGATGAACGCCAAGTGTCGACTGCAAAAGAGGTCTGCCAAATTTAAACAGACGGTTGAGATCAGCGAACTGTGAAGACGCCTCTAACTAGGGGTGGGGAAAAAAACCGACCGAACCGAACCAAACCGCAAACCGAACCAAACCGGACCGAATTTACGGTTTTTTTTCTAACGGTTCGGTTTGCGGTTCGGATTGGCCCACCCCAAACGGTTTACGGTTCGGTTCAGGAGCTAATCCGAACCGCACCTGTTAAACCGAACCGAACCGTTATATTTAAAAAATTATATATTTTTATTAAAAAATTTGTATTTGTATTTTAATTTTATTATTATGTTAATATTTTTATTCTTAAATATGTTGTTAATATATTTATTTATTAATACTTTTGTTCTTCAATTTATTTGTTAATACTTTTATTCTTAAATTTTTTGTTTTATGGTAGCATCATTATTCTTGAAAGTAAGATGTTGGATTTGTTTCTTAATTAGAATGATGGTAGCATTATTATTCGAGGTATTTTTTAAAAAATACAAGAATTAATTGTGCCTCATTTTTCAATCCTTTATGGAGTGCATGTGTTACCTAAAGTCACAACTTACACCATAGCACTTCATACTATTTGTTTAATAGACTAGTTTTTTTTTTCACTTAAGTGGATAAAAATTTGTTTTAAATATAATAATCCGTAAACCGAACCGAACCAATCCGTAAACCGCTGGTTTAAAAAATTTTCAATCCGAACCAAACCGTTATTGAATGGTTTGGTTTGAGAGGTAAAAAATCTGAACCGTAAAATATGGTTTGGTTCGGTTTTTAGCAAAAACCGAACCAAACCGAACCGCGCCCACCCCTACCTCTAACACGGTCGATTCGTTTCCTTTTTGGCGGGAACCTGACGGATGTTCGACAAGTGTCAAAACTGGAAGAAAACCTAAAGATGATTTGATGGGCATTTAAACAGACATGACTGTTGCACGTCTCAAGAAAAGGCGTTTGAAAAGAGGCGACGCAACATATTGATTCCGCACCGGGTCGACCCCCAACAGATTTAAATCGGCACACCATCTTTATATAGTTCCCAGCACCAACTCATACACTCGTTGGAACCGAGAACTAGGGGACAGATGTTGATGGTGTTTTCAGTACTATGACATTTAAAACAGCACGACGAGGATAGAAGGGTAAATCCCTGCTTGGGTGAGATCATTAAATCCAACACGACCACTTTGCAATAAAAGAACAAGCACCTTACGGTTTTAAACCGACCACAACAGATATAGACCGAGCACTTTATGACCGGCAACCGATCACTTGGGTTCAGATAACCGGGCACTATCAAGTCGGCAGAAGCATTCTCAACATAAAAGACTATCATGACCGACCTCATGAAGACCGACCAGACAGGCGAGATATGCTCAAGATGACGACACCCTATTCTTGCAGATAAGATAAACAAATTATCCTACTCTCACAAGGAAATGAAGTCAGAATCCAAGAAGGAATAAGAAAAGTGAAAGCAACGTTGGATTAGAAATCCTTACAAGAGGAGAAGACTAAATTCAACTAGGATTTCTTATGCAAATAGGAGTCTGATTTCTGTACTATTATAAATAGGAGGGCATAGTATGTGTAAAGGGCATCAAAAATTAGGGATCTGAATCTTCAAGCTCTGACTTGTAGAAAACAAAAAAGAGACCCAAAAAAGAGTGTTTAAGTAATAAAAGTATCATCCTATTTGTGTCCGTGGACGTAGGTCGGATCCAAATCCACCGAACCACGTTAAATCTCCTTGTTGATTGGTGTGTTTATCTGTTTTCTGTTAAGTTTGCCTTTGGTCCCCCATAACCAAACAAATTCACTATTGAATGAGGATTTCTTCGGGAGTGATATTCCAATATTACCCTGAGACCAAAATCAGCCGTCAACACACTTAAAAATCATCGATGCCTAAGTCCCCAATGGGCGTAACTTAGTGGTGTTAAGCTCATGATTTTATCTTAAGGTTTTGAGTTTGAATTCAATGAGTGTATTTCTTATAAGAGCATGAGACAACCGGTAATTTTACCTGCTTCATTTAAGCCCGGAAAATTTGATTTGACGGTTAAATTTCCAACGATTTAAAAAAAAAAACCCTTCAAGGCCTAATATATCCAAAAAAAACTCCATGTATTTGTACCCCCGTGATTTTTTAAAATCACATATTAAACACCTAAATTAAATAAACTTTATCAAAGCAACTTACATGTATCAAGATTGTGAATTACGCGAGGATGACGTGGTAAACTCTCCCAAAACACCCAATATATTTTGGACACGTGGCCATTAATAAAAAGGGATCAAAGAATGGGTTTCTTCATTTCTTGCTGATTATGCTGATGATCAAACAATTTCTGGTTTCTGTTAGATCGTTTCCGAGTTGAGTTTTTTTTGACTCAGTATCACTTTCTCTATCCTTAACAACAACAGACCCATAATCATCTAAAAAAAAAAAAAAATTCAGGATCTACAAATTTGAATTTTTTTTTTTGGGATTGTTTCTCAAACCATAACCCAAAGGTCTCTATTTTGTAACTTTTGGGTTTTTACTTTGACTTTGGCAGACCCATAATCGAACTCTTGAATCTCTTATTTGTTGCTGAGTCGTATTGGGAAGCAAAAATTAAAAATTATAAAAAAATAATGTTTATTAATTATCAAATTTAATAACTTATTTTGAAAAGTCATCACACATTGGTGTTTCTTTTTATGTGTGGGCCCAATTTTCAAATTCCAAACGGGCAATGCCATCTGTGCCCAACACGCAAGTCTTGTCATTCTCAAAAATTAAAAGGGTAAATCCGTGATTTAATATAGAGGAGGTGACCCGCCAGTAATTACTCGCCTAACCCAAGGGTATTTCTGAAATCATGAAATAAGCACAACGTGGGCCCCGAAGCAGGGAAAAAAAGGCCAAAAAAAGAGAGAAACAAATAAACAATAAATTTATTTAATTTTTTAATAAGGCGGACGCGAGAGGAGATTGAAATATGGTTTAATGGATCCCCTCTCTCTCTTATTTTATTTTATTTTATTTTATTTTATTTTATTTTATTTTATTTTTTTCCCTCTCTCTCAAGGCGCTCTTTGTCCCCTTATCGCTAACGTTTTCACTTTCTTTTATATCCCAAACGAACCAAAGAGAGGAAATTTTCCCGAGAAAATCCGCGAGAAAATCGCCATCTATCATCACAAAACAAGACAGAAGTCACAGAGGAGCTCTGCCGAAACCCTAGAAGAACTTTTATAATCGTCCTCGAACGCTTATCCAATTTTCAAGCCTTAGTTGTCAGCCGCTTCGCCTCTGCGGCGTTGAATCAGCTTGTCATTTTACTTTTTCTCTAACTCGTAACCCTAGTAGGTTCACTGTGACGCGCTTGCATTTTGTTAGCGACGTCTATTCGTTCTCCTCCGATTTTGATTTTTTTTTTTTGGGTGTGTAATTAGGTTTAATTTCCCCTTTTTCGTTTTCAAAAACCTAGATTTGGTGCAGTTCGGTGATTGCAGTTTCATCGTAGCTGCCCTATCAGGTTCTTTGCCGACCCAGCCGTTTATGAGCTGTTGGAAACCCTAGATTTTTGTGAACGGTGGGTGGCTTGTAAAAGCGGTGCGTTTTTGGCAAGCAGTGAAAGAGTTATAAAGGATTGCTTTATTGATAGTTTTTTTTTATTTGTATTGATATTTTTTGGAGTGTTTGGTTACGCGAATAACGGGAGGGTTTGGCTTGTCCTGCCGATGCGATTAGGTGGAACTTCAATTTCATGCCGCCGGAACCACCGCCTTGGGATCGGAAGGACTTCTTCAAAGAGAGGAAGTACCATAACAACAGCAATAGCCATCACTACAATGATAGGTCGTCCGAGTATTTGCTAGGCGGCAACGGAGGTGGGCCCTTGGCCAGATGGAGGGACTACCACGCGCCGTCTTCTCATCACAGCCGCGAGTTCACTCGCTGGGGATCCGCTGATTTTCGCAGACCTCCAGGTGAGTTTAGTTTTCTTAATAGCATAGTAATTATCATTACTGGTTTTGGTAGTTAGTTGTTTTTATTTTAGATCCTTGGGTTTTTTTTTTTTTTTTTAATTTTTTTCGTCTATTTGAAATATTGATTTTCTGAGTTAGACTAAATAGTTATGCTTTATGTGATATGTTTTTTTTTTTCCTTCTATTGGGAGCTTGAGGGTTTTATTTTAGATCCTTGGGATTTTGATTTTTTAAGTGTGTATTTTGGGTGGTATAATGATTCTTATATATTTTTCTAGGTTTCTTGAGAGAATATATACTTGGCTTGTCTTAATTTTTTTGTGGTTTTTCTTTTCTGTTTAAATATTTTATGAAGGTCATGGTAAGCAGGGAGGCTGGCAGCTGTTTGCTAAAGAATCTGGTCATGGTTATGCACCTACTCGATCCAGTTACAAGATTGCGGAAGATGAGAGCACCAGGGTATCTGTTTCACGGGGAGATGGAAAATATGGCAGGAATAGTAGGGAAAATAGAAGTTCTTTTGGTCAGAGAGATTGTAAAGGCCATGCATGGGATACTAGCAATGGGCATGCCACTACTCCCGGGAGACTGTATGATGTGAACTGTGATCAGAGGTCAGTTGATGATATGCTAACATACCCTACTCATCCTCAATCTGACTGTGTAAACACGTGTGATCATTGTCTATTAAAAGACCAGCATGATAACAAAATTTGCGGTGTCAGTGGGTTGGGCACATGCCTGAGATGTGAGAGAGACGATTCATTGGATTGGAAGATTAAGTGGACCCGTTCAGGAAGTTTTTCTTCACGGGGTTCGGGATTAAGCCATTCGAGCAGCTCGAAGAGTATGGGTGTCGTCGATTCTATTGAAATAAAGACTGACTTAGAGCCGAAAAATGCAACTCCAGTTCTGTCCCCTTCAGGGGATGCTGCAACCTATGTGACATCTGGTACACCGTCCGAGGAGACCATTTCTAGGAAGAAGCCGCGCCTAGGATGGGGTGAGGGGCTGGCAAAGTATGAGAAAAAGAAAGTTGAAGTTCCTGATTTGAGTGTGAACAAAGGTGATGTGTTTAATTCCTCTAGTAATACTGAAACTTTGCAGTCTCTATCTTCAAACATGGCTGAGAAGAGCCCCCGAGTCCTGGGTTTTTCGGATTGTGCTTCTCCGGCAACTCCTTCCTCTGTTGCTTGCAGTTCCTCGCCAGGTATTTTGCTGATTTTCCTCACGTATTTGTTAGGAATGATTTTGTAGATACTGCTTAAGTTGGACGAACTCAGAACTTAATTTTCTGTTAGTAGTTATTATTGGAGTCTTATAATTTGGTTGCTGAGCTTAAAACCTAACTTAATTTTAATATGCCTCACTTCCTCCCAAATTGATACAAAAGGACTTTTATTAGGTATTGTTTGGTAAATCACTGGGATTATGGGAAAAAAAAAGAAGCTATCCTTGAACTAAGTTGTTTTTTTTTTTTTGGTGGTAAGTTGCTTGTGCCTGCAATGTGCTTGTTAAAACCATGCTTATAATTTCCTTCCACCTTATCCTGGAATATGATGTAATCTTATCTATCATTCTTGGAATTTTATGTTTCCCAGTCCCATTGTCCATTTTTGCTATCTACTTTCATGTCCTTGTTAATTAGTATTTGAAACCATCTTCCTACATCTCAATCCTTTGAGTTTATTTATTTATTTTTATAAATATGCCATGATAAATTCTTTTTAATATGGGATTTGGTGACAGTAAATTGCATAGTTATATTTTTGTATTTGGAATTCTATTCCCCTTTAGGAATGTTTACATTTTTGCTGCTACCTTTGGTGTGTTAAATAAATTACTGTTATGTTTATCTTCTGGTTTTTAGCATCTGAAAACCATAGTGTCAAATAATAGACCTCTATCTGCTTACACTTATCCATAGATATGATTAAACTCCTGGTTCGGCATTTTAAAAAGAAATTTTTTGTGCTATGATCGCAGGCGTGGAGGAAAAAGCATTTGGCAAGGCAGTGAATGTTGATAATGATGGTAGTAATTTATGTGATTCACCCAGTATTGGGTCTCAGAATCATCTCGAGGGATTCTTATTCAATTTAGAGAAGTTGGATACCAATTCAATAGGTAATTTAGGCTCTTCACTAGTTGAATTGCTCCAATGTGATGATCCTAGTTTTTTTGGGTCTACTGCAATGAATAAGTTGCTTGTATGGAAAGGGGATGTTTTGAAGACGCTGGAGACAACCGAGACAGAAATTGATTCACTTGAAAATGAACTTAAGTCATTGAAATCTGCATTAGGAAGTACATCCCCTTGTCCTGCGGCATCCACTTTTTTGTCAGTAGAGGATGATGGCAATCAATTTAACAAACAAGGTGTTGTCTCAAAATCGATCGCACGACCTGCTCCCTTACAAATTGATTGTGGTGATGTTACTGTGGAGAAGATGACTGATTGTAGTCGCGGCTTGGAAGAAATTCCTGAAGATGGTAAGGATGAGGATATAGATAGTTCTGGGACTGCTACTTCAAAATTTGTTGAACCATCATCTTTCATTAAGCCAGTTTATCCATCTGATTTGATTAAAAATGCCGAAATTTTTGGAGTTCTGGATTCAATTCACACTACAAACACTGAAGTAAAATGCATTATGCCTGGTTCCTTGGGGGAAGGGATGGCTGGCACCTCTTGTGGGGATGGTGGTATGCTTAGAGAGAGTAAGAACAATGCACCCGTCTTCAGTGATTGTTATGCATATCCTGATGCGGAGGGTACATTATGTGACGTAATTTTGGGTGCCAATAAAGAACTGGCGAATGAAGCTTCTGAGGTATTTAATAAGCTATTGCCGAGAGATCGTGGTAACATTGATATTTTGGAAGTTGCTAATGTCTTCTATGGTCGGAATGATTCATTGATCAGAGAAAAATTTGCGCAGAGGAAGCAATTTTTAAGATTTAAGGAGAGAGTTTTGACCCTCAAGTTTAAAGCCTTTCAACACCTGTGGAAGGAAGATTTAAGCCTGCTATCAATAAGGAAAAATCGTGCTAGGTCTCAGAAAAAATGTGAATTGAGCTTGCGGCCAACTTATACTGGATATCAGAAGTATCGTTCCTCTATTCGCTCCCGATTTTCTTCATCTGGTAAGCAAACTCTACATCTTTATAAATATTTATTGTTGCTCCTTTTTGTAGATGGTCATTTTCTATTTTTTTTCTTTGCATGGATGTTTATTACCTGGTAGTTGTTATTTTACCTCCAAATTACTTCTAGGGCTGCTATTCTTATTATTATATTTTCTCTCTCCTATGGGTGGGTAGGTTTGAGTGGTTTTTAATTTAGAAGACATTTACATGTTATTAATACTAACAGTTGATGGTAAATGATTCTTTTTCCAATGATACCTCTTCTGACCTCATATATTAATGTAGCTTTGCTTTTTCTTAGCAATTTGTTGTAAAATTGCTCAATACTGACGGCTTCGTCTTGGCAACTGACTGTTTTAGCAGTAGGAAATCTGAGCTTGGTTCCAACCCCCGAGGTAATTAATTTCACTAGCAAGCTGCTGTCAGATTCCCAAATCAAGGTTTACAGGGATTACTTGAAAATGCCAGCATTAATATTGGACAAAAGGGAGAAGATAGTGTCGAGGTTTATTTCAAGTAATGGGTTAGTTGAAGATCCTTGTGTTGTTGAGAAGGAAAGAGCCATGATAAATCCCTGGAAATCTGAGGAGAGAGAGATTTTTCTGGACAAGCTTGCAACATTTGGGAAAGATTTTAGAAAAATTGCTTCATTCCTTGATTACAAGACAACGGCAGATTGTGTTGAGTTCTACTACAAAAACCACAAATCTGATTGTTTTGAGAAACTAAAGAAGAAGCAAGATGTTAGTAAGCAAGGGAAGGCTTCTGCTAATACATACTTGGTGACATCTGTTAAAAGGAATCGAAAGATGAATGCGGCCTCCCTTGATATCTTGGGTGAAGCTTCTGAGATGGCTGCTGCAGCTCAATCTGACAGTTGTCGGCTGATTAATTCTGGTAGAATCACTGCGGGTGGTCGAGGGGATTCTAGAATATCACTGGGCAATGCCTTTATTATTGAAAGACCAAGCAGTTTGGATGTTGTGGGGAGTGAGAGAGAAACTGCCGCTGCTGATGTTTTACCGAATATATGTGGTTTTTTGTCGTCCGAGGCAATGAGTTCTTGCATTACAAGTTCTGTTGACCCTCGACAGGTCCCACAAGGTTGGAAGCACCAGAAAGTGGATTCTTTTATGAGACTGCCATCAACGTCTGATGTTACACAGAATGCTGATGACGATACATGCTCAGATGAAGGTTGTGGGGAAATGGATCCTTCTGATTGGACAGATGAGGAGAAATCTATCTTTATACAGGCGGTCTCGTCCTATGGTAAGGACTTTTCCTTGATTGCACGTTGTCTTAGAACAAGGTCCAGAGATCAATGCAAGGTTTTCTTCAGCAAGGCTCGAAAGTGCCTTGGGCTGGATTTGATACACACTGGGCGAGGAGATGTTGGAACATCTGTAAACGACAATGCCCATGGCCGTGGAAGTGATACAGAAGATGCATGTGTGTTAGAGACTAGCTCAGTCATCTGCAGTGATAAGTTGGGTTCCAAAATGGATGGGGACTTGCCGACCCATGTGATGAGCTCAAACCCAGATGAATCTTGTCCAGCAGGAGCGATGAACTTGCAAACTGACCTGAACAAGTCTAAGGATGAAAATGGGATCGCACTTAATAAGGATTCTGAGGCTGTAAAAAATTTAATTTATGATGCATGCAAGTCTGAAAGTGGGATTTTTGATTTTGAAGGCATTAGCATGAATGGTATGGATTACCAGTCTGAGTCGGTATTGGACCAGAAAAATGCAGTTGTAGTGTCTAAAACAGCTGTACGAGATCAAGTGGCCGAACAAGGTACAGTATCAGTATCTGCTGGAGGTGAGGCTATTGACCCTTGTCCATCAAGTACAAATGCTGTAGAAGAGGGAAATGATGGGGCAGCTGAGGCTTCTTCCAAGGGTTTTGGAAATGGTTTGGAGGAACATGAGCCAGAAAGTGGTTCGAATGAAGAACAAGATGGTTATTGCAATGTGGATGCAAGTGGTGAAAGCGAAATGGTGCAAGATTCAAATACAACTGGTAGTGCTTTCAACCCTTGTGTGGATACAAGTTCTCGTTCAGTTTCTTTGAAGTTGGATTCTGTGGATAAACCCCCTGCCATCTCATCGCTGCAGGAGAATTCTCTCCCTACTGCTGCTGCTACTACTTCCATTCCACAGGATTCTTCAGTGATACAATGTGAAATAACATTTAACCAAGATCAGTTATCTTCGACAGTTGATCATCAGAGGAGTAAAGGTAAGAGTATTCATAAATCTGTTGGCAGCAATGACTATCGGCGGCATCTATCAGGGCATTCTGTTGTGAATAATCATGTTGAATCTCCAATTCTTAATGGTTATCCATTACCAATTTCAACAAAGAAAGAGAACGGGGATGTCAATTACAGACAACTTTCTGAAGTTCAAAGCATTTCTAAGTCAGACAGGAATATTGATGGACCTTATTTGGCGCAAGATCGTTGTCTTCGGAAATGTACTCGTTCTTCAATTACTGAGCCTCCACTTCTGTCACAGAACATAGAACAGACAAGTGATTGTCTACAAGCTCATTCTCGTAGTTTGTCAGATACAGATAAACCACGCAAGAATGTTGATGTTAAACTGTTTGGTAAGATACTTAGTCATCCCTCATCTTCACAGAAGTCAACTTTGAGCAGCCATGAGAATGGAGAAAATGGCCATGATCATAAGCACAGCAGCAAGGCATCAAATTTAAAATTGAGTGCCCATCACGCTGCAGATGGTGGTGCGGCTCTATTGAAGTTTGATAGTAATGATCATGTAGGCCTTGAGAATGTTCCTGTGAGAAGTTATGGATTTTGGGATGGGAACAAGATACAGACAGGGTTTTCTTCTTTGCCTGATTCTGCCATCTTGTTGGCCAAGTATCCCGCTGCCTTCAGCAGTTATCCTGCCTCGTCGTCCAAAATGGAGCAGCGGTCCTTGCAAGCAGCGGTTGTCAAGAGCAATGAGTGTAATTTGAAAGATGTAGCAGTTCCTCCTCCAGGGGACATTAGTGGTAATGGAGTGGTGGATTATCGGGCGTGTAGGAGCCATGATGATAGTTCTAAAATGCAGCCCTTCTCAGTAGATATGAAGCAGAGGCAAGAATTCTTATTCTCAGAGATTCCAAGACGAAATGGGTTCGAGGCACTCTCAAGCCTACAACAGCAGGGAAAGGCGATGGTTGGAGTGAATGTTGTGGGGAGAGGAGGCATACTGGTCGCGGGTGTTTCCGATCCTGTGGCGGCAATTAGAATGCACTATGGCGGGCAAAAAGGTGGGAGTATCATCGGAGAGGAGGAGTCGTGGAGAGGTAGTATGGGGGACATAGGGAGGTAGTAGGAGTTCCGAGAGGGCTTTCCTGAAAGACGCCCTCAGCGGCAAATAGCCTTATTTTGCTGCGCCCTGTATAATAGTTTTTGTTTGGTTAAATTGAAAACGATAGGGCAGTTGACAGGAAAAAAAAAAAACAAAAACTAAATATAATCTGTGCAAGTTAGGTGAGGCAATTCTAGTGTACTTTATTTTATTTAATTTTTTCACATGATTGATATATGCACATGTTTTGTTTCCCGGCAGCAACTTTGCTTTTGCCATTTCTCTTTTCTCAACTGTCGACCGATTTAGGATTCTCTAAATATAATTTACCTCTTCCTTGGCTTTCATAGGATAGGATAGACCCGACCACGGTTCCGATTTCCACCGGTTCCGGTTCCGTAAGATTTCGGTTCGAGAACCGAATCGAATCAGCCGTTTGATTCCAATCGTTAAATTTTATTTTATTTTAGTTTTTTTAAAAAAAATCATTATTAAAATTAAAAAAAAAAAAAACAAAACAGATCGGAACCGAACCGGAACCTTTCGGTACCGGTTCCATACTTTCGAAACCGGGAACATGACCGGTGGCCACCCCTAGGATATGAGTGAGAGAGATGCAAGCAAATGCTTCCAAAGTCCTAAGAAATTTTATAAAGATGCGAATCTTTCCAATAACTTTCGACAAAGTCACAGGTAATCAGGTATGGCTGGTGAGTTGACATTATCTGAAAGGATAAGCGTAGTATGAATCTCGATTCCTTGTTTAAATATAATTCAACAAAACAAGAATATCACCTCTTAACAAAATCTACTGATAGATGGAAGAGGACCTGTGTTGGGTAAAACAACAGATCACCTTTATTCTCATGCATTAAACCAAAAAGGCATACTACTTAAGTAGTACCTTAAAACAGACTGAGACTGGTGGGTGAGATGGAAGGCATTTTGCATTAGAAAGTAACTTGGGATGTTATAAGACGCCTATCAATGTATTTACCTCATTCGTAGTTGGGTGAGACAGAACTGGTTGATGTACATGCAGGTTGTAGCCGCAATCTCCGGGGATAGGATTTATTGGCCTCTCGTACCCTCTACATGAAGAGCAAAGCAAACGTAACTTACGAAAGAACTTGCTAACGATTATAAGATCAACCGTTTTTTCTCCCCCAAAGAACTTGGGGAGAGTTTGATTCAAAATAATAAGATTAGGGAGAAATAATTAAGTAAGTAGGCATATTTCTATACCCGTGCAAAAGTTCCATCAGCAAGTTCAGAGTTGGAGGACTTTGCTTGGCGCTGCCAACAACAACATGCTGAGGATTACCTGTTTAGTGGGAACAAGTAATGGCATGAATCAACTTTGAGTTGGAACTTCATTCAATAACAGGTAACTTACCCAGAAAAGAAAGATGAATGCATCTTTTGTGAGGGCGTTCTGACTGGATTTCAACCTGTTAAAGACACAGATAGCTCATAAAACTAGCAACCTGTGAAAGATAAATCAAAAAAATAGTATTGGAAAACGAAAAGAAAATAAGTGTTTTGCTGGATTGTTACCTTATCCTCATAAACTATTCCATTAACTAATGATCGGTATATCTTCGTAATTTTCCTCCCACAGTGCTGTGCTCCAATGCAGTAGAACAGTACCTTCGTGGATTGTTAGTTTAATCAGTGAATGATGGTATGGTACAAAAAGGAATCTGGAATAGTTCTTATTGATCGCTATAAAATATAGAAAGCTGCTAAGATATGTAGTTTTCAACTATACTGCAGATTGAAAGGGCACCCTCTCATCCTTCTTTCAAAATAAGGAAGCTTTAGCTGGGTCACTCTTGTGGTGTAGTAGTTTTTTAACTTAAATTGACTGTTGCTCTGAGTGTGTCTCACAACAGGTTTATGCAAATGTGTGTGTGTGTTAATTTACAAGATTAGAACAGTTAGAAAAGTGTTCACAAGCGGAACTTTAAGAATCTAATGCAGCCATAGAGGAGTTCAGTTTCAAAACATTAGGCAAAATGAGGTTAAGGTTTATTTGTCTACTGTCATCTGTGAAACAGAATTGTCAAAAAATAGACAAATAAATGTATTGGTAGCTTCATATTAGCAGAGGGATAGAAGAACTTTCCTCCAAATAGTCTGCAACCATCTGATGGATTCCCAGATCCCGTAATTCAGAAGCAGCAAGAATCAGTATGCTTATTCTCCCTTTTAGCGCTACACTTCTGCTTACTCTCCTCTCATCTTGGTGTGCTCTTTTATATACAACCTTAGCCATCATGCAGTAAATTATAGATAACTCTCTCACTGGCTAAGATACTGTCCATATATAAAAAGTTTGAATTCATCACAATATTTAGCCATTGAGAATAAATTGTAAATAGATTCAAGCAAGTTTAAAACAGGCTTTCCAGCTAACCTGACAGCTTCGATAACAGATGTCTTATTGGCATAATTTGCTGCAAGGCAAATTTTTGAGAGCTTTTTCTTCGCAACTTAATATTCCTGAAAACGCAATAAAGAATCAACTCACGGAAAATATGGAAGAGCAATCAGACTTGACCTAATTACTTCATAAAACCAACACAAATAGAAACGTGAGGTTGGAAAGCTGGCTGTCTATCAACTAGGAAGGAATACTAAATGTTGCAGTGTCATCTAGGGAAGAAAAGCACCAGCATCCTTAATTAAGTAATGCAGTTTACTTTTTACACAAAACAATGGTTGCTAAAAACTTGTATTAGAAGGAAAGAAAAGCAAGATATAGACATAAAATTTTCAATTATGTAGGCCTTGAAGCAATACAAGAAGAAATTTCTAAGTTGATAAACCTGAAGTTTTCATATTGTATGGGCCTATTTGTTGTTTGTTATTCCTTGTCAAATACATGAGTGGTGAGCTGAAATCATCTAAAAGTTGCACTTGATACATAAAGCTTATTTGAAGTTGGGTTTGCATTCAAGAGCACAATGACACACAAGATTAGAATTGTTTGGTTCTCCAATTATTCTTAAGAGCCAGAATTCATCTTGAATCTTCTACCATAAAAGAACAAAAATGACATCAAACCAAGCATACACACAGAACTTCAATCTGGGTACAAACAACCATAATGAGACATCTAAAATGAAATTCCAAAAATGCTCTATACCAATTTGAGGACCCATCCAACTACCAGAAAACTGATGAAAACAGGAGTAAAGACCAAATCAACCAAAAGCGAAAAAAAGGCAATATAGGCAATTTACCGAATCATCATCTTCATATAGAACCTTATAAGAACATAGTGGTGTAGGGTTCATAATCTCACCTTAAGGTCCTGAGTTTGAATCCAGGGAGTGCGTTTCTTGTAAGAGCCTGAGACAGCCAAAGGTTTTATCTGCTCCGCTTAAGCCTGGAATGGGTGGTTTGGTGGCAGAGTTTCCAACGATTCCAATAAGTACGGCACATCAGGCTCCTTCCAAGGACGTCTACGATAAACTAGTTCTGAACCAACATTAAAAAAATTATGATTCATGTCATTAATAAATAACATAACAATCTCATCTCATGCCTCAGTACACATAAACACTATCAAACACAATAAACTGCAAAAAATCACTGATCATGGAAAATGAGAATAATGTCGAGATCTTTAACAACTCTACGATCAACTATAATCTGAAGACTACATAAGTAAACAGTATTGAAAATTAATCAATCCTCAGGTAAAATTAAATACACGGACTTGCATGATTTATTATTATTGTTTAATTCAGTTTGATACCTTTCCATTTCAGATTCTCTGTAATCAACTGCTAAGTCATTAGTAAATTTGAAATACATAGGTGGAAAAAAAAATCCAAATATGACTTGTTTGGTTGCAGAGAAAATCGATAAAATAAAGCGCGAATTTTTACATTAAGTTGCTTTGGTGTTAAGCGAAAGCGAAAAGATGTGGGGTGGCTTGGTGGCAAATGGTTTGGCTTAGGATTTGATTATCAAGTTCTGGGTTCGAATTGCATTTCTTTATAAGAGGCAGGACAGCTGGGGTTTCATCTTTTCCGCTTAAGCCCGGATTGGATGTTTTAGCTGCAGGTTCCCGACTTTTCCAAAAAAAAAAAAGCAAAAAGATCATGACAAGCTTGAATTATTGATTTTTCTTTTTCTCAGGACTTAATTAAAGGGGGAAAAGAATAGAAAAGAATAACGTTTGTAATTCTTACAATGTTTTATTTATTTTCCTTCGGTTTCTCGGGAACCAAACAGAAAATGTACGGAAAATATAAAAGTTGGATAAAATTAGAATGAACTCACCTTACAAAGCAGCTGAGTTTTTGCGAGTAGAATTCGATCGATCAGTGTCAATTCTATAATTTATCAAAAGTTCAAAACAAATATAAGTTAACAGAATTAAAAGGGAAATATGAAATGAAGGAAGAGGAAAGGAGATGGTCACTGGAACCAGAGGAGGAGTAAAACGACGTCGTTGAACCGTGAGCCTCATCGTACGGATTATTGTCTGACGCTGCAAATCGAGATTTAGCAGAATATTTTTGTCAACTTACGTGACCTGTTTTGATTATTTTGTTGTTAGTGTTACAAATTATCAATCTCCGTTTAGTTATAATACTTAATTATTAATAATTTTTTTTAAAAAAAATATTGAAAATTACATCATCAAATCATCCAATTCAAAATTAAATGAAATAAGTAAAATATATGATTATTCCAAACTCTTACAAGAAACACATTCCTTGAAATCAAACACAAAACTTATAAACCAAATTCTAAACTTTATACCACCAAATCAAAAAATATGACTAAGGTTTTGCTATTTGATTAAATTAATAGGATTAAATCGGAGATATTATCGGTTAAATTAACACGAACACGATACAATATCACAAATTGTCACCTATAATACTTAATAATATGTTAAATGTTTTTTTAATAAAAATTAGTCACTCCAACTGCTAAATCAATTATTCCGTCTAACTCGACGCAGGAGCAGAGAATCTAATTGCTAAAGTTATGAATTGTTGAATATACGAATTAAAATATATGTAAGTATATATTTGATATAAAATATATTAGCATTTTGTACACTTTTGATATATTTAAATTTTTTTAGATAAATCGTTGAATAAAATTTTAAATTTTATATATTTATGATAATGTGTTAATTTTTGAATATATCTAAAAAAAAAAAATTGGTGGGGCCATGGGTTATCCTTCTAGTGCTTGATTTGACCACGTAGCCAAAAGAAAATTAAAAGCAATATAATAGCACGACCAAGTTTAGTATGTTTGTTGAAACTGCACCAAAACAATTTCAAAGCAGCTGGCTTTGTTGAAAATTGAAATTCCAAACCGAAGATATGTACACACTTCACCTCATCCTTTCTCATTCAGCATTGCTCTCATGAAGACCTAATCATACATTTTTGACGTAATTATAAGATCGAGAATTCAATTCGAATAACTACCGATTTTATTGCGAATATTGGCTTTTGACACACAAGAAGAAACAGACAGGAAACCTAATATCAAAGATAGAAAATAAAAGAAGAGGAAATAGAAACTCGATGAGAAGCAAATGACTCTTTTACTTTCATCTCTTATTAATTCATCACCAGGAGAAAACAGGTCTTTTACAAGAAAGGAATAAACACGCTTTTTTTTTTCAATGGTCTGTAGGATACAGAGATGAAATCAATCAATCTAGTTATACTTGGCGAAACAACATCAAGATCAACCAAATACATCCGCATGAGGAGAAGATTTTGCTACCTGGAGAGAAGCCGAATCCCATTTTGCAGGTTCACCGCAATGTCCACCATTAACAGTGATAACCTGTAACTGACTTGCACTTCCAACGGACTTTTCCTCGAGAGCCACTCTTTTTTCAGATACCGCCTTCATACGGTATCGCTCTGCCCTTGAGCCAATGACCTGTCCCAGTACAGATGCAGCAATGGTAAATGCCATAGCAGACTTGGGCATCAACACAGACTTCCTCAGCATGCCTATGAATGGAACAGCTGCATGGACCGCGACAAACCAGGATACTGAGAACTTTTCGGTGTGTTCCCTCCATATACCTAAAGGAACGTTTGCTGCCATGCCCAGCATTCCAATCACAAGTACTTTTGCAGGCAAGGGTTGAGGACGCAGGTTCTTCGCAAAAGCAGTTTGTGCTATAGCTGCTCGGGCTGCAACTATTGCTGGTGGGCACCTAATTTTCATTCCAGGAGGGGGCTGAAAAACCTTCGCAACCAGTGGCAGTATACCGCTAACTGCACGATATGACTTAGCAATCGGGCAGTTCCCAGTTTGCAGCCACTCATTGCTCATAGCCTCATGGTTTGATTTTCCTCCCTGAAAGACCAATATATAAACATGTCAAGAAAATGGCAAAAGAGAAATCTGAAATCAGTATTCAGGGAGAAATAACATCATTTTAATTTTCAGAAGCCAAGTTGTGTCTTCAATTTGCAAATTGCATGTGATTTTACCTTGGAAGAAGACTCCTTCTTGGAGGGTTTCGAATTTTTCTTTTGATTCTTCCACTTGTCTGAAAATGAATCAAAACTGAATGGTCCTCCGGGTCCAAAGGATGAAAGACTGATGGTGGCTGCTTTTGCAGCTAAAGGATTGAACTGGGGTGCTTTTACCTCAGGCTCTGGTATATCACGTCTCACAAATGATCTTTCAGAAAGTGGGACTACTCCATCATGCCCATGGAAGAGCCTGAAAGCCATATCAAAATTCGGACCATCTTCAAATATTGGACCTTTTGCCGCACGTACCTGAACAAGAAAATAGAAATGTCGTGAGTCTCTGGGAGTTCAATTAATTATGGGAAAGGGACAACACTATAGGCAAATACACAAGCTACACAACTGAGTGTGACATGATAAGATGATGCAAGTACACCGATAAAGGAAAACATGCTCTGATCTAAAAAAAGGCTAACAAAAATAAATAACTTACAGGCATTGGGAAGGGCAAGGATGATGCAAAGGAAAAATTAGTAGGCTCATTAATGTTCCTCAAAAATGGACACCTAAGAATGTTCAGCTGTGAAGCTCCCGACTCCTCGTTCAGGCCTCCGAAGAAAGAACCCATTATGATTGTAGAGCAAAATCAACTGCATGTATAAGAAAGGGCATCAGCAACAATGTAAATAAAGCTTCTCAAGTCATAAAAATACAAACGCCAATTGAATAACCTAATTTTCAACATGTTAACAATCAGCAAAGATAAATCAACAGTCACAGCGTCAATATCTTAGAAAGGTTTAACAAAAGAACTTTGTAGAAAAGTAACTAGTCATCAACAAGTATCCAATAAAACTTCATTTGCACTCATAATCATGCAAGTATGTGTAACACAGTAAATCCACTACACAATTATATATCGAGACTTCATCAATTCTCATCACTAAAAAGCAATTTTCCCTCCACAAGAAACTAACAACAAAGTAAACACACATAAGCGCACGGATAAGATGACAGATATTCATATCCAAATCAATCATCTATCATTTTGTGAATCATTAAATCATTATAACCAAAACAATAATAACAGGAAAATTCATTAACTCCCAAATTTCAAAAATGACAAACCAAAATTATCAACAGACACAGATCCAAAACCAATCATCTATCATTTTGCGAATCATTAATTCATTATAACCAAAACAATAATAACTGGAAAATTCATAAACTCCCAAATTTCAAAAATGACAAACCAAAATTATCAACAGACACAGATCCAAAACCCTTAATACACTAGATTATCAACTGAATCACTCCCAGAATCAGCACAAAAAATAAACTAAGAAAAATCCCATAAGAAACTGGAAAGGATCATAACTAGAGCAAAATAAAAGTTGCATATAACCCTGTATACAGATAAAAATTTCAACAATTCCTTAACATTTTTCTCACGAACATCAAATCAAATATCCAGAACGATCTAAATTAAAAAGTCAACTTTATGGACAACATAAAACCGAAACAAAAAATGAAAATGAAATATTAATAATATACAGATGATTATAACAAAAACCCAGAAAAACCCAGTTGTTAATAAGCTAAAAATTAACAGAAACATCAAAATCAAGACAGAAATGAAACAAAACAAAAAAAAAAAAACGAAGAATTACCAATAATCACAATAAACATAAAAATAAAAAAACCCAAAAAAGGAAGGAAAAAAATGATACCTTAAAAAAGCAGAGACCGGAGAGAGAGGAGCAATGAGAGAATAATTTAAAGACAGAGAAATGAAGGAAAATAATCAAAGAGAGAGTTGGGTTTGGTGGAAGAATTGGGCTGAAGCTTTGGCTCTTTTTGTTTATTATTATTATTACAAAGGAGTGAAGGTAAACGACGCCGTGCTAAGCACACGCCAACGCCCTTTCCTTTTGTTTTGATCCGCGCGTTCAATTACTGAAATGATAATTGCGCGTGTTTAATTGTTTTTATTTTATTTTATTTATTATTTATGGTTGCCGACGGCTCCACGATTTTTTTTCTTTCTTTATTTTAATTGAAAATAAACCAATAATTGCAAAAATTATCTTGCGATTTTTTTGACTTAATTTGTGATGGATTATTGACTCCACAAATCTTGTTCGGTATATACCACCATTAATCAATCTCGTCCCGATTATAAATTTTGAAAGAAAAATATGGGATTTTTCGATTTCAATTTCATTTCCGACTATATATTTGGTGTTGACTTTTATAATATTTAGTAATTTAATATATTAAAAATCAATAATAATTAATAAATAATAAGTAACAAATTAATATATAATTATAACTAATGATATTTTTTAATTTGTTATCAATTCATTCCGATTACCGGACAAAGTAAACACATCAATGATAATTATAAAGCAAACAAATTCATCATTAGACTTATATTTTACTACTTAGGACTAAACAAGCATTCTGATTTAGCATTCTGATTCCATCTGATTTTGATTTCATCTAATTCTAATTACGAATACGTAAAATCATCATTAGTTATACAAGTAATCATCATTGTAAGTGATTCTTAATCTCCATTTAATCTATATTTCACTCCTCGTATTCTAAATTTTTTTCAAACCCAGTTGATATTCCAAAGCAGGACTCACTTGTCCCCTGCAGAGTTGCAAAAATCGAATGTACCTGTCTTATAAAAACTAACCATATTCAAAAATCAATACAATTTTTATTGCCAATTCTAGGAAGTTATTTTGGCCCAACCCAACCATATTAGCATAATTTCTTAGATTTTTTAGTAAATTAATAATACAAAGAATATAGACCTTTAATTCTCTATGCCCTACACCAAATATGCAACAATCGCCACAGACGCATGCCCCTCAATATTTTGAGGCCACAATAACAAAGGGTTCAATTTTCTTTACCTATCCCATCCTATAAATAGAGTTCTCTAGAATATTTATGGGAACGATTTTCCGATCTTTGTTTCGCGCTACAAATATATGTATTTAAACTTCCGGAATATTTTAGATTCTAATATCTATTTAGATTGTAATATAGTTTTTTTTTTTTTTTTTAAAAGCATGAAACAATCAACTTCCGTAACAATCACTTCCTTTCCCAGAATTACGAACGAGAATAGAAAAGAAAATCGAAAGTTAAAAAGAAGCAACATTGCTCATGTGAAAAAAAAACACATACAGAATTAGAACAAGAGAAAATTGGAGTGGTTTCGTAACACTAGACGATAACAGCAAAGAAAATTTACAGAAGATAACGACTAAACTTGCGTGTTTCAGTTGCATATCTTAAATTAGCAGCGTGGTTAGTTTAGCTGAGTTAATAATACGAACCTCTTAGGCATGCTTTGGATACTGCGAAATGTTGTCGCGGAACTAATTTCGAATGATATGCAACCGAAGATGCAGCCTATCCAAACAAACACCTGAGCGGAAATGATCAAGCTGAGGGCTTTTTATTCTTTTTCTTGGCAGTTTTGGAAATAGCATCACAAATCTCTCTTTTTCTTTTGTTGTTGTTCGCGGTGGTGTTTCTGTTATTGTCATTGCCACCTGTGATTGCTGCACTCTTGCCCTGTGATTCGAGGGCATCTTTCACGAAGAACTTCAACCTCCATAAAGTGGTTTCACTCTGCAAAAGGAACATAAAATACTCGAAAACTGATTTTACAACACACAAGATTCTTAAAAACATAAAATGACAATTACGCTGATCTAAATCCACAACCTGAGCATCCAGATCAAGGTCAACCTCTTCGGCAGTTGCTAGAAAGCCAGTGTTACTCTGAGCAACAATCTCCAATGCTTTAGTGAGATCCTCAGGGGACAATCTGGTAAGAGCTGCACCAAGCTTTCTTTTCTCTTCAGTAGAAATTTTTCTGAAACAACATTTAAAATTCTCTTCAGTTGTTATGAAGAATACAGTTATTTTCAGGCAAAGATGTGCAGTTGAAAATTTCATTTAAGGAAACAAAATCTGTTTTGCAATTGAAAACCCAGAAACTTTATTACTGAAATCAATAAATGTAGAAGATATTGAAGTTCTTTTTCGCTTGCATGATCACCTACATGATTGACTAGGCTTATCTTCTTCTTCTTTTTCTCAGTCGGTTTTTATTTCAGCAGTTTCTTCAAACAGCTATAAGCCTTATAGTTAATAATTTTTATCCAAACAGCTTCACACACAGTTTAGTAACAAACAAATGTAAGATAATTTTTGAAGAAGACAATTTAGTGGGAGATTCAGTATACAGATTTTATATGACAAATACTGTTAAAATATGTTACCTTATTCACTATTTAAATAAAGTCATAACTGAACAAACCTGCACTTCTGAACAAGCATTTCTCTGAGTTCTTCCAAATGCACATCGACCTCATAGAGCTGAAAACAATACAGATTTTAATAAATTCCTCTCATCCATGTTTGATTATTAATAAGACACTCAATCCCCCTCCCATACCCGACCAAAAATCTTTTCATCGGGAATATATCTTTAAGAAAGACAGTTACAGAGAGTTTAACATGCCTCATTACTTGTATCTCTGGCCATTTTGGCATGAGCAGCTGCCTGAGCAAGCTGCATATCCAGCTGTGCCTCTGCTTCCTCTTCTTCTCGTCTTTTTTCCTACAGGTGTACAGCCTTGGAAGTCAATAATTTTTTTAATGAAATCACAGACAAGGTAATCTGACTTTTCTCTCCCACAAAAAAGAACCATACTGCTCAACCCCTAGAAAAGCGATGCGTAAAAACTATCAAGTCCTAGCAAACCCCCCTTGTGTTCAAATAGCAGGATAAAAAATTACCTCTTCAGTAACTTTAGGCAGAAGTTGCAACCACTTCTCCTCAAATTTTTCCAGCAAAGTTTTTGCCATTACATGAACATCACTTCTTTCATCATTATATTTCATGGCATTCTTAAAAACCAACCTCACATCAGTACACATCTCCCGTACGTTCTTATATTCCTTGGCCTCCATTTGTTTTTTTATTGTACTGAAGTCCATGGGCTTGTCAACAACCTAAAATAATCCTTATGATATAAATTAAATACAGCCATGTATTCATGTTTCTAAATAACAAGGCAACTATATGCAGTAATGAGATATGAATTGGTAGAAAATCCAATAACAACATCCATGTAGGAAACCCTTATATTATGTGGATCACAATGCTTATTAACAAGTGACATTGTGTCTACATGTTTTGAACATTTAGAAACATGTTCTCAATAGTCGGTTAAATAGACGTGCCTAAGAAATAGATTGCAATAACAATAAGACTCAACAAAGTAAATTATTGTCTAATTATTCATGACGCATGATGGCCCTGGACATGAATAACAATAACTATATAATGATAAATGGTTCCTACAAATACTTAACAATAAAATCAGTTATAAGCATGGTCACATCCAGTTTTTAGATTTTAGGAAGTTTCCCAGCAAGATATCCTATGACTGTCTCAATGGATACTTGGACTATGTCCAATGATCATGATCAGATGCATAAATTCAAATTGCCGATAAATATTTCATTAACTAAAAGTAAATGGACTGGCAGTAAGAATTGTTAACTTCACTTGCGACAAGTGAAAGATCAAGAAGAAAGATGCAATTAATGTTACCTCATAGTAGTCATCTAAACCAAGACCTTTGACATCAACAGGTTGCATGAAGGGCCATGCCCACTTGTGCTGTGTAATCTGAAAGCAAAGATAAAGAAATGCCGGTGAATCAATTGTAATGTCCTCAGATGAAACAATATGTGTTTCCATTTGTTAAAGCACCTAGTTACCAAATCCAAAGCACATAATTTTTATGACGTGAACAATACACCATGACGTTGTTTGCAGCATTCAAAGCATAAGAAAGGAAGAGCATCAACTATGCTTCCATCTTATGCACGTAGTAGTACGGGCATGTGCCACCTGATAATGTGATTAATTTACTCTACCCACCCATTTGAGCATGGAAATTACTGACCGTCAGACAAAACAGTCAAGTAAATGAGTAAAATAGTTGGGCAACGGTGGCCAAAAAAAGCAGTGAGATTTTGTCTTAAAACAAAAAAGGCATGCACCATACTATAAAAGGATCAAGTAATCACAGCTTAGGTTGACATTAGCATATCACCCCAACATTTATCCAAATGGACCAAATATAAGTAATAAGTGTGTGTGTGGATTCGTGCCATCTGATTCACATGCACAGAACTCGACTATGGATTCTCAAATTATCTGAGTAAAATTTGAAGAATCAAATCAAAGCTTAACCCAAAAAAATACGATCAAATATAGTAACCTATCTAAAGTAGTATAGCTCTCCTATTCGAATATATGAAATTATTGTGCACAGAACTCACCTTAAGTTCTAGAATTTTCTCAACCACAGCCGTGTACAGTGTACTGCGTGTCAATAACATTGCGTGTATTGCAATTTGTGTGTAGTTACTGACCACTTATTTGCAGTTAAATGGAAAAATCTGCATATTTATTGCACATAAAGCATAAACATGGCAGATAATCTACTAATTTTCCTACCCGTCTAATTCGACAACATATCTGAAGTACTATGTGCAAGTTTTTCCGTGTGTACTAACATCAATTCACATTTAAGAGTAAAACAAACAATTCAAGCTATTAAAAAAAAAAACAATTCTCGAAAGCATTGGTGATTTACATTACGCAAAATTGTGCCGAATTGGCGCATAAGCTCTTCCATTCTCTTCTCAGCAGCTTTCTCGCGCCGCGACGCCTCTTGCTGTTGCTTCCTAATACTAGGCACGTGTTTCTCCTTCTCTTTGTCCTTCACAACTGAACTCCCTTTAGAATTACTCCCTTGCTTTTTACTCGTATTTGAATAAAACTGATCAATCTCGTTCACTTTTTCCTCCAGCTACAAACCAACAAACATAACAATCAAGTCATAATCAATTTCTGAAATTACACAACCAAAAAAAAAAAGAAATTAATCAACGGATGTGATTTAGTTTCTAATTTAACAGCATACGCGTCGCCTCACCTTATCAACTTTTTGAAATATTTCATCTACACGAAGCCTAAAACTCTCCACTTCATCAGCACCAGGTTCACGATTTCCAGGGTTAACGGCCGTGAAATTTGAAACTGGCGCATCCATCTGAAACGAAAATAAACAAACAAATGAGATAACGTCACTGTTAAAACTAACAGATTCAGTACAACAAAAGTACATAAATGAGAAAATACGAAAGAGAGAGAGAGAGAGAGATGTACGTCGGAGTATGAGTCGAATAGCACTCTAGCAGAGCTCAGGCAGCGGCAGTGCGGTGAGCAGATTGCATAAAACGGCAGTGTCTAGTGTGAAATTGGCGCTGATTGGGTACGAAACGGTGTCGTTTATTTTCCCCTTGTTTAGGCAACTGGCTATATATATTTTTATATT
>SKCR01047390.1:0-41053 GCA_019454045.1 Zanthoxylum bungeanum
TAGAGCGAAGCTGTTTCCGTACCATCGGTAAACACAACCTCTTATTACATTGCATGAGTATCCAATACCAAATATATGAGAACTATGTCGTTATGCTCCAATAACACGCACTAGTGTAATACTAGTCTATTCCGCATTATGGATGTCCAATCTCGGTAATACTCCGACTAGGGATGTTTTAATGATTGAACCTTCATTGATTGATAATGTCTCATATCTTATAAATCTGGAACTAATCATATGGACTTTATCATTTATATATCCCGGTAATCCAATTACAAATGATAAAAGAACAATTTCCTTTGTCACATAGTTAATTTGTACAACAACACTATGTTCTGTACAAATAGTGATGCTATGGGTCATAATTGTCCAACAATCTCCCACTTGGCCTATAGCCAATCACCCAAGTGTCCTACACTTGAACTATGTACGGATCGCTCAAACTTCAATTGAGAAACTACTTTCGTCAGCGGTTTTGAAATATTATCATCCGATGTGATTTATTCAATCATCACATCGCCACGATGTATGATCCGAACGAATCAGATGAATATTTGAAGTTCATACTTGGATCGTTGACGAGACCATTAATTCTTTAGCATGTGTTGTAGCCTAGCTCAGATGCTAACAAAACTACACATAATCTTATTAGGATTGTTATGATCCAAAATGCTTCTATTGCTGCCTCAGCTGCAGTAATATTCCACTTTTATTGTTTATTCCGTAACAGTATCTTGCTTGGAAGATTTCCAGCTCATTGTTCCGTTATTCAAACTATATAGTACCTTTATTACGACTTATAGTCGTTATTGTCGTTTGGAAACTTGCAGCAGTGAATCCAGTCACTTCAAGTTCTCATTCTCCATAGCTTAAGAAAGAATTCTTATTCATCTAAGATACTTAAGGATGCTCTTAACATCAATCCAGTGACTATCATTTGGATTGGCCTGATTGTGACTCCATATGCTCAAAGCATATGAGACACCAGGTCACATACATTTATTTCAATGTACGAGTTCTCAGAGAGTGCAAACAACTTTTAGATCTATCCCAGTAGATCCTTATTCATAAAAATAGAGGTTGTCTCTCCCAAGTAGTCTACGGAGAATTTTCATGGAATCCAAGCTTTCACCGATTGTATTATGGGAATGTCATTTCCAAGAAATGATATATCATCATTATATAAAACATTCACTGTCAGTGCGCTCCCACTAACCTCCTTATATACACAAAAATCATTTTCGTTTTGAATTAAATCATTTACCATTATGATTACATCAAAAATATAGTTCCAAGAACGCAATGCTTGCTTCATTCCATAAATGGATCGAATTAACTTGCAGACATTGTTTGCTGTTTAGGTACGACAAAACCGTTAGGATGTTGTAAACATCCTCCAAAAGGTTTCCTTTTAAGGAAAGTGATTTTGACGTTCAGCGCGATATTTCATAAATGAAACATGCAGCATAGCAAGCATTATCCAAATGGATTTAATCATGGCAACAGGTTAAAAGGTTTCGTCGTAATCGACACAATGTTGATAACGATAGCTTGTCGCTACAAGCCTAGCTTTGTTTGTTGGTATGTTGCCATCCATGTTTGTCTTCCTTGAAGACTCATTATACTAACATGCACAATGTATTTCGGTACATCAACCAGTGTCCAAACGTGGTTGGTATACATGGAATCCATTTCGGACATAATGGCACTTTGCCATAAAAGGAGTCGATACCTTGTATCACTTCCTCATACGTGGTCGGTTCGTGTTCCTCAATAAGATTGACATATTCATGAGGTGAGATCAGAAACCCATACTTCCCAGGTTGTTTTCTGACTCTCTCCGACTTACGCGGTTCTTGTGTATTCGAAGATTGTGGTACAGTTTTATCCCTGATGAACTGTTTGTGTTCCATTAAGGACTCGGTGCCTGGAATAGTATTACTCTGATATTCATCGAGTTTTACTTTCCTTCCACTTACCACTGTATATAGGTATTCCTCTTAGGAAAACCGCATGGCGAGCAACAATTACATTATTCTCTTGTGAGTTGTATAAGTACTATACTTTGGTTATCCCTATGATAACCTACAAATTTGCACTTATCCGATTTGGGTTCTAGTTTGGTATCATCCAAACATATTCACAACATTCCCAAATCTTCATGAATTAGAAAACCAGGTTTCTTTCCTGTTCATATCTAATATGAAGTCTGTCTAACAGATTTTTATGGAACCTTATTCAAAATAAGTGTTGCACTGTTTAATGCGTATCCCTAGAAGGAAAATGGTTGCTCAGAGCGACTCATAATTAACCTTACTATGTCCAACAAGGTTCGGTTTCTTTGTTCGAACGCACTGCCTCAATTGAGGTGTTTCGGGAGGAGTCCACTGTGAAAGAATACTATACTCTTTCAAATTAATTGAGAAGCTTATTGCTTAAGTATTTCCATCATGGTCTAATCGTGATAGTTAATACTCTGCCGATCCGTTTTTATACTTCGTGTCGAAACTCTTTGAATCTATCATAATTTTCCGATTCATGTTTCATAATAAATACATAACCATAACGTGATACCACATCCGTAAAGGTTACGAAGCGTTCATATCCACCTTTAGCCTAGCTAGACATGGGCCTACTTACGTCACTATGAACGAGGGCTAACAGATCGATGGCACTTGCACTTTTACCAAGTAAAATGTGTTTTAGGCACTTTGCCTAATAAACTAAATTCGAAGACATCATTTGAATAGGATAAAATTCATCATAGTATCCACTCTTCAAAAGTGTGCATATACGAGTCTTGTTTATATGTCCCAGACAACAATGCCTCAAATAAGTCTCATCTGATTAATTTAGTTTGAGCTATTTGTTTTTCATGTTATATGTTTGAGATTCATTTATATTCAAAATATAAATATTGTTATTCACATCTAATATGTATTTATCTCAAATCATCTTTATAAAATAAAACACTTCAGTGTTCTAGAATATAAAGGTATACCCGCAATGAGTTATACTCTGATATAGAGATAATGTTTCTAGTCAACTAGGTACATTATAACAGTTTCCTAATTTAAGTACACACCCGAATGGTAGTTCCTAAACTTAGATTTCTACGGTTAAAACAACGACTCTCATCCCGTTTCTGATTCACAGATCGATCTCAACTAAAGTCAGTCTCATGCTAATCAGCAGATTCCGCACATCAGTCCATATGTTTATGTACCACATCTAGTATGAAAATCCAATTTTGAAACTACTAGTGAACATGTTATGACAAACATGCTTGAAGCCGGAGCCTTGTCCCGCTTTCACTTCCTTCATATCTGCCTTGTCCATACGGCAATCACGCTTCCAGTGACCCCGTTTGCCACAGTTTAGGCATACATCTTGGGATATGTCATTTGTCTTCCCAGAAGCTGTGATGATTTTGCTTTTGCCCATTTTAGAAGCTCTGGCTTTGCCTCCTTGAGCATGGCCATCAACTCTCCAAGAGTTTACTCTTGGTTCACAATGTACCTGCCCCAGCTTTCGGGTAAAGACTATAAGATCAAATCTTTGGTAGTCTCGGCCAAGTAAGTAATGCCTAGCTGATCGATGTCAGCAAACATCTGCGACACCTAGTGCTCGACAGATGTACCCTCTGACATACGTAAGTGAAAGAGCTTCTTTTGCAATTTGTACTTCTAAGATCTAAGAATAGATCTATGAAGATCTTTAAATTTATCATCATGGTACAATGATCTAATCCTTAATTTTGACGACGGAATTAAAGTGTCATTGCATCAAGCATAATGGATTGAGCACTAAAGTTATCATTACATGAATCTTCCAAAGATCATGTTCTACTATTTACTCAACTCCGGGCTTAGGCCTGAGATGTTTCTCTTTCAAATAAATTAACTCATCAGTTCCCAGGACTATCCTGAGGTTTTATTCCCAATCTGAAAATTAAAGCTGTTTAAAGACATTTTTACCCAGGTTTATGTTTTAAACGCTAATCTTTCAGTTATCTCGATTGCTATAGTCCAACTATCCAATCAATGATTTCAGGTACTATTGATTATAATGATTACTATAGTCTAACTATATAATCAACTATAATTTGTTTGGTTAAATTCAATTATATTGATTACTATAATCCAATTATATAATCAATTATATTTGGAGTAGTTTGAATACAGTATAACTGTTTAATTAAAACAACAATTAAATATTAGTCCAACCAATATATTTATTTAATATTGACGAAAAATTGAAATGAGCACGTATTGGCAAGTATCTAGATGAAATTGCAAATTTAATACTTACCTCCCACTATTTTTCGGCGAGCCTCTAACCCTCTGTTGAGTATTCAGGAAACCTTATTTCCTAGTGGGCTAAGATCCCGTTAAATAACACACAACATTGACTTTGGCCAACAAATTGTATGAAACTAATAGTGAACATGTTTATGACAAATATGCTTGAATCCGGAGCCTTGTCTCGCCTTCACTTCCTTCATATCTGCCTTGTCCATACGGCAGTCACGCTTCCAGTGACCCCGTTTGCCAAAGTTTATGCAGATATCTTGGGATATGTCATTTGTCTTCCCAGAAGACTGTGATGATTTTGCTTTTGCCCCTTTTAGAAGCTCTTGCTTTGCCTCCTTGAGCATAGCCATCAACTCTCCAAGAGTTTACTCTTGGTTCATAATGAACCTGCCCCAGCTTTCGGGTAGAGACTATAAGATCAAATATTTGGTAGTCTCGGCCACATAGGTAATGCCTAGTTGATCGATGTCAGCAATCATCTGCGACATCTAGTGATCAACATATGTACCCTTTGACATACGTGAGCGAAAGAGCTTCTTTTGCAATTTGTACTTCTAAGATCTAAGAATAGATCTATGAAGATCTTTAATTTTATCATCATGGTACAAGGATCTAATCCTTAATTCTGACGACGAAATTAAAGTGTCATTGCATCAAGCATAATGGATTGAGCACTAAAGTTATCATTACATGAATCTTCCAAAGATCAAGTTCTACTATTTGCTCAACTCCGGGCTTAGGCCTGAGATGTTTCTCTATCAAATAAAGTAACTCCTCAGTTCCCAGGACTATCCTGAGGCTTTATTCCCAATCTGAAAATTAAAGCCGTTTAAAGACATTTTTACCCATATTTATGTTTTAAACTCTAATCTTTCAGTTATCTCGATTGCTATAGTCCAACTATCCAATCAACGATTTCAGGTACTATTGATTATAATGATTACTATAGTCTAACTATATAATCAACTATAATTTGTTTGGTTAAATTCAAATATATTGATTACTATAATCCAATTATATAATCAACTATAATTTGAAGTAGTTTGAATTCAGTCCAACTGTTTAATTAAAACAACAATTAAATATTAGTCCAACTAATATATTTATTTAATATTGATGAAAAATTGAAATGAGTGCGTTTTGGCTAGTATCTAGACGAAATTACAAATTTAATACTTGCCTCCCACTATTTTTCGGTGAGCCTCTAACCATCTATTGAGTACTCGGGAAACCTTGTTTCCTAGTGGGCTAAGATCCCGTTAAATAACACACAACCTTGACTTTGGCCAACAAATTGTATGAAACTTAACTAAGTAGATCTCTAAGATCAATTGGATCTCAACCAATTCCTAGATCCAGTAGGTGGACATCCAAGTCCGAAACATATATCTAATATATGCCAATATATCCAATATATTCCCTAACTTTTTTCTTCTGAATCAACTAAGCCTTGGCTTTGGCACAACAAAATTAATGATTCCAGTTAAGCGGGACCCATTGACCTTGGAAAGCTTCGTAATCAATGTCGATGGACAAGAAGTGATCTTGAGTTTGGCCAAAAAATCACAACTTGTACAAGACATTCGATATGGAACAAAGCCTTCATGATTCAAACACATCCGTGATGGACAAAGGTCTTGACTTTGACCAACAAACCAGTGCCAATCTTGGACCTTGAGAATGAATCATTCAATGGAAGGAAAACTCTTAATATATGTTGAGGTTTTTCGCGTAATTGGCAACCAATTAATTATCTTTGATTAGGTCTCAACATACACCCTTAAACATGCATTCTAAAAGCATAATAAGGTGTGATAAATTAATTAATAATGATATGCGGATGGATATTTAAAACATTTTATTCCTAGAACAAATCTCTCCCTTTCCTCTCTCCCGCTAGCACAAATCTTACTTCTACCCAATTACATAACACTTCTAAAGAAACCTCATTTACATTGAGGGGAATAAGTGAGAAGAGAAATACAAAGAGTCAAGAGGTAATAGGCTGGAAACGCAGGTCCAATTAATAAATTCTAAATTTATTACAATAATTTTCAAAATTGCCCTCACCCATCTAATATCCATATGATATACATTATTCATACATCACATCCATGTATTCACACAAAGTATGTTATCAATCAATCTAATCCAATTAATTAATCTAAAATTAATGACCATTCAATGTTCAAACAACGATTTGATTTGCGAGAGTCCAACTCGTTTTAAGAATAAGTACTCAAAGTACGAATTCTTGAATTATATCAAACTACAATATTAAATCCAATTTAATCTGTATTCAAACTAATTCTTCATTTAATTCTAAATTAAATAATTACACTTTATAATGAGCCTTTGTGACTTAGATTCTAAATCTAATCATTACGGGTCTCAAAGCCCAATTAACATCCAATGTTAATTTAATTAAAGTCCAATGAGCTTTCAATTAATTTATAAGGCATGGACTTTGGCAACCAAAGCCTAATAAGGAATCACCCTTTTTCCAAAAATCAATTTAGTCCTATTAGGCCCAATTAAAATTTTAAAGGCCCATTTTATCATATTTGGACTTTATGGAAATGGTTTTACGCCCAATTGGATCCAACCAATTAACCTAAACCAAACTTGGCCCATTAAGCCCAAATACAACTTTATTAGCCCAATTCCAAATTTATCTCAACCAATTTAATCACAATATTCCAAATATCACAATTAAATTGTTTCAAGTGTTTTAGCCATAATTAATTATTCAAATTAACATTTCCAACATACCAATTTACATAATTAATCATGCTTATCATCATCAACACAAGTCCAACACTATTGAATCAAAATCAATTCATTTCCATGTTATTGAAGCTCACGGCAATTAGAGGGATTCTTAAATCCGATTTCGATTTTAATCCAATTAAATCCTAAATCAATTTATCCCAAGTCTTTCAACTCATCCAATGATTAAAAAACAAAATCACCATGACTTTAGGGCACTTGAAACTTTCGGCCAAGCCAAAAAATTGGGGAAAAAATAATCTAATTACATTTTCATCAATTGATCACATATAACTCTAAGTTATCATCATTCAAGCATACTCAATCAATCAATTTTATCAAATCATGCTCAAATCAATTTTACCCAAATTTTTCCCTAAATCAATTTCATGCTTAATCAAGGCTCTTGATAGCATTGTTGAGTTTTCAAACCAAGATCAATTAAACGATGAAAAGTGAGAATACAACAAAGTAAAGTAGCGGAAATACTCACTTTGATCAGTTTTTGGAGGCGATGAACACAAAACTTTTCCTTGCTCCATGGAAGCTCTCGGCCAAGGTCCCTTTTGTGCTCCTTTTGTGTTCGGCCAAGCCCAATTTGTAGATCTCCAAGCTCCAAGCTTTGTAAATGGATTCCATGCTCATAGATGGGTTTCCCTATCATCTTTGTAAGACTCATTTGGTGTGCTAGCACTCTTGAAAAATTGCCACAATTTTTCTTCTTCTTCCTTTGCAAGATTCGGCCAAGCCTTTGCAAAAGAGGGAGAGAGGCGTGAATGATGGAGAGAGATGGAGAGAGTTGTGTATTGTCTATTTTGATTTCAAAAATCAAATACAAAAAAAACAATTACCAAATTCAAAAAAGGTACAAGGCATTAAAGCCTTCCAACAACTCACATCACTCACAAAAGTGACATCCATCACATCACTCAAAGTTGATGTGACTTCCATCACAAGAATGACTAATTATGTGACGCGTGATGTGACTTATGGGTCCTACTTGATTCGAAATACGAGTGGGCCCGCAAAAACTCCCCGGCTCGGGTTCGCTAATTCAGAATTAGCGAATTTTCAGTTGCGACGTAATTAAATCAAAATTAATTAAATAATTATGCATAGCAAAATTACTATTCACGTCGCTAGCGAATTAATTCTAAATTAATTCGTTCGCCCGAATTAAAATCCAATTTTAATTCTGCGTTGAAATCTAATTTCATTTAATATATCGAATATATTATTTTATCGATTAATTCCTGTTGGTTTCTATAAAGTTCCCAAGATCAATAATAAGCATGAAATAAGTGCGAATACAAATCAACAAAGTTGCGGAATACTCCTATCAATCGGTTGAGTGACGCTTTGACCAACAAAACTCCATTTATGCTCCATGGAGTGTTCACGGCAGTGACAGTGAAGTACTCACTGTTTAGGCCTTCAATCAACAAGAAACCAAGATCCAAGCTTCGTCATTTGATTCCCGGCCCATGGGTGGACTTCCCTATCACCTTCGCATGTCTCGTAAGTGTGCTAGCACTTGTGATTTTGCCACAAAATCCCACTCTTGGCTTCCCATTGCTCCCGGTTTTAACAGCAAACCAGAAGGTTTTTGGCCCCCTTGGGCATGAATGGAGAGAGATGAGAGAAAAGAGAGAGTTGTGTGGTTTGTTTCCAAATTTGTGTATCTTATACACACATTTGAATTTCAAATTCATTTCATGTGAATTTGGCTTTCAAAAAGTCAAGCCATAATGGCACCAACCACTTCCATCAACTCACATCAAGTTTTCAAGTCACATCACTCAAAGTGACAAGTGATTTGACGCTTGAAGTGACGCTAGATGCGATTAGTGATTTGACGCTTGATTTGACTTGCGTGCCGCACTCGAATTCGAAATGCGAATATGCTCGCAAACAATCTCGGGCTCGGGTTCGCTAATTCCAAATTAACGAATTTTTCGTTGTGTCGTAATTAAATGATTACGCCTAGCGAAATCACTATTCACGTCGCTAACGAATTAATTCTAAATTAATTCGTTTGCCCGAATTAAAATCTAATTTTAATTCCGCGTCGAAATCCAATTTCGTTTAATATATCAAATATATTAATTTATCGATTAATTCCAAATTAATCGTTCTCTCTCTTTTAACTATATTTTATCCCAGATAAAATATCTCCACAATTAATCCTAGATTAATTTTCTCTCTTCTAATCAATCCCAGATTAATTTAGAGTGCGAGTCATACGTCATCGGAGAATCTTCGGGAAGCGACCCATGAGATCCCCGGATATATTGGCAGTAAATTCGGTCGTCGGACGATCCGAACACGTAAGTACCAAGTACTACGTTTTACCGATTTACAAGACAAGGTTGGCCTTTAGCAAAGCGCCATGCCTACCCAATTCTCCGTAAATATCCTTACCGGATTAAAGGATTTATATTAGGCGTAGTATACGTAGTATTGTGTATTTCTGTCAAGTATCGGATGATCACGTGCTAGGCTTGGGGCTGGAATTGTGTCTGCCCCGTACGAAGCACATGTCGGATGTCTGGTAACTAGTCTCTATAATCAGATAAACATGACCTTTCATTTTATCCCGATGACTGCAGTACTTAAGAGTACTAGTACCGTATCCTACGTGACCATCATCTCCATATGACTGGAGTGACACTTCTGTTTTGACATCACACCCAACACACTACGATTATCAATATACCCAACATTGGGGTACACAAAACCTGTTAAAGCCCTGGACGAATGCAACCAAAGTATATTGATTGTCGCAAGTATTAGCGGTACAAGTCTCAGGTTAATACCAAATACACCTACCCTGATTTCGGACTTCCATTGACACATAGTCATTCTACCAATGGAATTCCGAGGGGGTCGATCCAGAGCGAAGCTGTTTCCCGTACCATCGGTAAAACACAACCTCCTATTACACTTGCATGAGTATCATATACCCAAATATATGAGAACTATGTCGTTGTGCCCTCACAACGCACACAAGTGCAATACTAGTCTTTTACGTATTATCGATGTCCAATCTCGATAATACTCTGACTAGGTATGTTTTAATGATTAAACCTTCGTGGATTGATACTGTCTCATATCATCTCAATCTGGAACTAATCATATGGACTTTTATCATTTATATATCCCGGTAATCTAATTACAAATGATAAAAGATCAGTTTCCTTTGTCACATAGTTAATTTGTACAACAACACAATGTTCTGTACAAATAGTGATGCTATGGGTCATAATTGTCCAACAATCTCCTACTTGGCCTATAGCCAATCACTCGAGTGTCTTACAGCCGAACTATGTACGGTTGGCTCAAACTGCTGAGAAATGCTTTCGTCAGCGGATTTGCATGATTGTCATCTGATGCAATTTATTCGATCATCACATCGCCACGATGTATGATCCGAACAATCAGATGAATATCGAAGTATGTATCTGGATCGTTGATGAGACCATTAATTCTTTAGTCTGTGCTGACGCCTAGCTCAGCTGCTAACAAAATTATATCTAATCTAATTAGATTTGTTATCGACCCAAATGGCTTCTATTACCGCCTCAGTAGCAGCAACAACCCGCATTTGTTGTTTATTCGGTAACAGTATCTTGCTCGGAAGATTTCCAGCTCACTGTTCCGTTATTCAAACTGTATAGTACCGTTTGTGACTTATAGTCGTTTTATCGGTTTGGAAACTTGCTACAGTGATCCCAGTCACTTCAAGTTCTCCATCTCCATAGATTTTCTCTAAGATATTAAGTATGTTCTTAATTTCAATCTAGTGACTATCACTCGGATTGGCTTGTTAGTGAATCCATATGCTCAAAGCGTATAAGACACTAGGTCGAGTACATTTTTCAATGTACGAGTTCTCGGAGAGTTTTCGCATGAAAGCCATGCCTTCACCGATTATTATTTTGGAAAATATCATTTCCAAGAAATGACATATATTATCATTATTTATAGGACAACCACTGTCAGTGCGCTCCCACTAACCCAGTTATATACACAAGAATCATTTTCGTTTTGAATTAAATCATAAACCATTATGATCACATCAAAACAAAAATTCCAAGAACCTATGCTTGCTTCAATCCAAACATTGATCAAATAACCTGCAAACCTTGTTTGCTAGTTATGGTACGACAAAATCGATAAGATGTTGTAAACATCCTCCTTAAGGTTTCCTTTTCAGGAAAGCGATTTTCCCGTTAAGCTGACCTATTTCATAAATGAAACATGCAGCTTTAGCAAGCATTATCAAATGGATTTACCGTGGTAACAGGTAAAAGGTTGAATCATAATCAACATAATATTGATATAGATACCTTTCCGTTAAAAGCCTAGCTTTATACGTTGGTATGTTGCCATCCATGTATGTATTCCTTGAAGACTTATAGTACTAATAGGCACAATGCCTTGCGGTACATCAACTAGTATAAAAACATAGTTGATAGACATGGAATCCATTTCGGACTTATGGTGTTGAGTTTCAATCAAGTCCCAAGGATCATAAATCATGCATAAACGAGTATGAATACAACCATAGGAGGTGCGGAAAAACTCACATGGATCGGTTGGATGCGGTTGAAGATGAAAAACGCACTGCCCTCTCCATGCGCGGCAGTGAGCTGCTCGGTGGTGGACTGCACGGTGTGAGTGCTGTTTCTTCATCTTCTATTCGGCCATGGATGAACCTCCATGGTAACTCCAAGCTCCAAGCTTCACAAGGTGATTCCTTGCTCACGAAATCACTTCCCTAACACCTTTGTATGCCTCCATGAGTGTGCTAGCACCAAGATCTTGCAACAAGATCATTGCTTCTCCATTTGCTCGGCCAAAACCAGAAACAATGATGAAGAATCGGTCATGAGACCGTGAGAGAGGAAGAAGAAATATTTTGGCTCCAAAAGCCCTAAATTTCGTCAAAGAGAGAGAGAATGAGTGGGAAAATAAAAAATGTAAAAAGGTTTATATATAATTTCCAAAATCTTTAATAAACCATTTACCTTTTTCTATTTCCAAAAACAAAGCATTAAATGCTTGTCTATCACCACAAATCAACTCACATCAATCACTCAAATGTCACATCACTCAAAGTGACATGTGATTTGACGCTTGATGTGACTTGCGATTTGACGCTTGATTTGACTTGCGTGCCGCACTCGAATTCGAAATGCGAATGCGCTCGCAAACAATCTCGGGCTCGGGTTCGCTAATTCCAAATTAACGAATTAGCATTAATTCGTTTGCCCGAATTAAAATCTAATTTTAATTCCGCGTCGAAATCCAATTTCGTTTAATATATCAAATATATTAATTTATCGATTAATTCCAAATTAATCGTTCTCTCTCTAAGTTGATATTTTATCCCGGATAAAATATCTTCGTAATTAATCCCAGATTAATTTTCTCTCTCGTCGAATTAATCCCAGATTAATTAAAGTGCGAGTCATACGTCATCGGTGAATCTTCAGGAACCGACCCATGAGATCTCCGGATATGTTGGCAGTAAATACGGTCGTCGGACTATCCGAACACGTAAGTACCTCGTACTACGTTTATACCGATTTACAAGACAAGGTTGGCTTCTAGCAAAGCGCCATGCCTACCCAATTCTCCAGAAATATTCTTACAGGAATATATATAGATCTGTATCAAGCGTAGGAAAACCGTAGTATTGTGTATATCGGCCCAGTATCGGATAGTCACGTGCTAGGGCTGGGGCTGGATAAGTGTCTGCCCCGTCCGAAGCACATGTCGGATGTCTGGTAACTAGTCTCTATAATCAGATATTCATGACCTGGTCATAATATCATGATTGGATGCCCATCACTCAAGAGCACTAGTACCGTATCCTGCGTGACATCATCTCCTCTATAACTGAAGTGATACTTCCGTCTTGACATCACACCCAATACACTACGACTCTCTGATAAACCCAGAAGTGGTGTACGCAGAACCGGTTAAAGCCCTGTACCACCAGACCAAAGTCTACCGATTATCGTAAGTATTAGCGGTGCAAGTCTCAGGTTAAGACCAAATACACCTACCCTGATGTCAGACTCCCATAGACACATAGTCATAATACCAATGGGATTCCGAGGGGTCTATCCAGAGCGAAGCTGTTTCCCGTACCATCGGTGAACACAACCTCCTATCGCAATTGCATAAGTATCCAATACTTAAATATATGAGAACTATGCCGTCGTGCCCTCACAACGTGCACAAGTGCAATACTAGCCTATTCCGCATTATCGATGTCCAGTCTCGATAATACTCCGGCTAGGGATATTTAATGATTAATCCTTCGTGGACTGATACTGTCTCATATCATTCTCAATCCAGGAACTAATCATATGGACCTCTCTTCATTTATGTATCTATGGTGATCTAATCACAAATGATGAGAGTGCAATTTCCTTGTTACAGAGTTAATTTGTACAACAACACTATGATCTGTACAAATAGTGACGCTATGGGTCATATTATCCAACAATCTCCCACTTGGCACATAGCCAGTCACTCAAGTGTCCCACACCCGAACTATGAACGGTTCGCTCAAATTGCTGAGGAAATGTTTTCGTCAGCGGATTTGCGTAATTATCTTCTGACGCGATTTATACAATCATCACATCGCCACGATGTATGATCCGAATGAATCAGATGATATAGAAGTATATATCTGGATCGTTGATGAGACCATTAATTCTTTAGCATGTGCTGACGCCTAGCTCAGCTGCTAACAGAACTATATCTAATCTAATTAGATTTATTTTCGATCCAAATGGCTTCTATTGCTGCTTCAGCTGCAGCAATAACCCGCATTTGTTGTTTATTCGGTAACAGTTATCTTGCTCGGAAGATTTCCAGCTCACTGTCCCAGTGTTCAAACTTTATAGTACCGCAGTATTTATCAGTTTGGAAACTTGCAGCAGTGATCCTAGTCACTTCAAGTTCTCCTACTCCATTATTTAAGACAGCATCTTTAGTTCTCTCAGATACTAACAGATGTTCTTAATCTTCAATCCAGTGACTATCACTTGGATTGACCCGATTGTGACTCCATATGCTCGAAGCGTATGAGACACCAATACAAGTACATTTTAAATGTATAATTTCCAGAGAGTGTTAACAACTCCAAATCTATCCCTGTAGATCTTTATTCATTGAATAAAGGTTTTTACTCCCCAGAATTCTACGGAGAATTTCTATGAAAGAATATCTATGAAAGCCAAGCTTTCATCAATTGCTTTATGGGAATTTCATTGTCAGTGCCCTCCACTAACCTCCTTATATACACAAGAATTATTTCGTTTTGAGTCAAATCATAAACCATTATGATTATTTCAAACGTCAGTTCCAAGAACCTTATGCTTGTTTCAATCCAAACATGGATCGAATAACCCGCAAACCTTGTTTGTCGGTTATACAAAATCGTCAGGATGTTGTAAGCATCCTCCAAAAGGTTTCCTTTTCAGGAAAGCGATTTTGATCTGCAACTGACACATTTCATAAATGAAATATGCAGTTATCAACAAGCATCTTAAAAATGGATTTACCACGGCAACAGGTTAAAAGGTTGAACCGTTATTAACACAATGTTGATAACGATACCTTTCCGTCAAAAGCCCAGGTTTGTACGTTGGTATGTTGCCTTTCATGTATGTCTTCCTTGATTTTGGCCAATAAACCACAACTTGGACAAGACACTGATATGAAACAAAGCCTTCGTGATTCAAACACATCCTCGATGGACAAAGGCCTTGACTTTGGCCAACAAGCCAATGCTAGTCTCGGATCTTGAGTAAGAATCACTCAATGGAAGGAAAAACGCTTAATATTTTGCGAGGGTTTTTCGAGTGCAAATTGGCAACCAATTTATTATCTTTGTTAAGGTCTCATCATCATACACCCTTAAACATGCTTTCTAAACACATAATAAAGTGCGTATAAATAAATAATAATGATATGCGGATGGATACTTTACACAATTGATCCTAGATCAAATCTCTCCATTTCTCTCTCCCGCTAGCATAAGTATTTGCTTCTACCTATTACACTACACTTCTAAAGAATCCTCATTTACATTGAGGGGAATAGTTGAGAAGAGAATACAAAGAATAAGGAGGTAATAAGGCTAGACACGCAGGTTCAATTAATAAATCAAATTTTTTACAACAATTTCTAAAATTGTCCCACCCATCTAATATCCATCTGATATATATTATTCATGCATCGCAACCATGTATTCACACAAGCATGTTATCAATCAATCTAATCAAATTAATTAATCTGATAATTAGTGATCATCCAAAGTTCAAACAACGATTTGATTTTGCTCGAGTCAAACTCGTTTTGCGAATAAGTACTCAAAGTACGAATTCTCGAATTAAATTAAACTACATCATTAAATCCAATTTAATATGCATTCAATTCTAATTCGCTATTTAATTCCAAATTAAATATTACATTTTATTAACGAACTTTTATGACTTAAATTCAAATTTAATCGTTACAGGTCTCAAAGCCCGATTAACGTCCAACGTCAATTTAATTAAAGTCCAATGGGCTTTTAATTAATTTCTTAAGGCGTGGACTTTTGGTCAACTCGGAACAAACCGATAACCAAAGTCCAATCCGGGAGTTACCCCATAAGCCCAGAAATCAATTTTGGCCCATTAGGCCCAATTAAACTTTAAAAGTCCATTAAGTCGCATTTGGGCTTTATGGAAGCGGTTTTGGGCCCAATTGGATCCAACCAATTTTATCCTAAACCCAACTTTGTACAACAAAGCCCAATAAGCCCATTTACAACATAACAAGCCCAAATCCAATTTAAGGCCCAAATAATTAAATTCAAAAAATCCAATCCCAATTTAATTACCAAAGTGTATAACATGATTATTTACCCAAATTAACATTTCTAAAACATCAATATACACAATTAATCATGCTCATTTTCATCATCACATGTCCAACACATTTTGATTAAAATCAAACCCAATTTTACATCCTCAAAGTCTCGGCAATGGTGGGAAATTTATATTCGATTTGGTTTCAATCCAATTAAATCCACAATCGATATAAATCAACATTCCCGAATGATTTCCAATTCATCCAATGAACAAAAATTAAAAAATTCCAAGACAATAAGGGCTTCAATACTTTCGGCCAAGCTAAGTATTTTGGGGAAAAATGTTCCAAACAATTTTTCAACAAATTGATCCAATCAATCATCATATAAAACACATTCAGCATACATATGACAAGGAAATTGCACTCTCATGATTTGTGATTAGATCACCATAGATATATAAATGAAGAGAGGTCCATATGATTAGTTCCTGGACTGAGAATGATATGAGACAGTATCAGTCCCCGAAGGTTTAATCATTAAATATCCCTAGCCGGAGTATTATCGAGACTGGACATCGATAATGCAGAATAGGCTAGTATTGCACTTGTGTGAGTTGTGAGGGCACAACGGCATAGTTCTCATATATATAAGTATCGGATACTTATGCAAGTGCGATAGGAGGTCGTGTTTCACCGATGGTACGGGAAACAGCTTCGCTCTGGATAGACCCATCGGAATCCCATTGGTATTATGACTATGTGTCTATGGGAGGCCGAAATCAAGGTAGGTGTGTATAGTCTTAACCTGAGACTTACATCGCTAATACTTGCGATAATCGGTAGACTTTGGTCTTGGTGGTACAGGACTTTAACCGATTCTGTGTACACCACTTCTGGGTTTATCAGAGAGTCGTAGTGTATTGGGTGTGATGTCAAGACGGAAGTATCACTCCAGTCATAGTGGAGATGATGTCACGCAGGATACGATATTAGTGCTCTTAAGTGCTGGCCGGCCATCGGGATATTATGATAAGGTCATATATATCCGATTATAGAGACTAGTTACCAGACATCCGACATGTGCTTCGGACGGGGCATACACTTATCCAGCCCCAGCCCTAGCACGTGACTATCCGATACTGGGCTGATATACGCTATACTACGGTATACTACGCTTGATACAAATCTATATATTCCTGTAAGAATATTTCCGGAGAATTGGGTAGGCATGGTGCTTTGCTAGAAGCCAACCTTGTCTTGTAAATCGGTATAAACGTAGTACGAGGTAGTTACATGTTCGGATAGTCCGACGACCGTATTTACTGCCAACATATCCGGAGATCTCATGGGTCGCTTCCTGAAGATTCACCGATGACGTTTGACTCGCACTATGATTAATCTGGGATTAATTAGTAAAGAGAGAAGATTAATTAGAAGAGAGAGAAAATTAATCTGGGATTAATTGCGGAGATATTTTATCTGGGATAAAATATTAATTAAAGAGAGAGAACGATTAATTTGGAATTAATCGATAAAATAATATATTCGATATATTATGCGAAATTAGATTTCGACGCGGAATTAAAATTAGATTTTAATTCGGGCGAACGAATTAATTTAGAATTAATTCGTTAGCGACGTGAATAATGATTTTGCTAGGCGTAATCGTTTAATTACGTCGCAACGGAAAATTCGTTAATTTGGAATTAGCGAACCCGAGCCCGAGCGTGTTTGCGAGCGCATTCGTATTTCGAATTCGAGTGCGGCACGCAAGTCACGCCAAGCGTCAAATCGCTAGTCACATCAATTGTCAAATCATTTGTCACTTTGAGTGATGTGACATGACATGTTGTCACTTTATTAAAGTGATGTGATGTGATGGAAAGCTTTATTGCTTTTTACTTTTTGGCTTTTGCTTTTGACTTTTGAAATTCAAAAGTTTTGGTAATTGTTTTAATTGGTTTTTGGAAAATCAATTTAATAAAAACAAATAAATATAAAAGTAAAAAGCTTTTATTTCTCTCTCTCCACTCCCTTTCACGTAAAAACCCTTCTACTTCTCTTTTCCCTCTCTTTTCTTCTTCATCTCCTTCATGGTTTTGGAACCGTTTCTTCCTCTAAATGTTTCTGGTTTGACCGAATCAAGGGGAAGCAAGGAAGAAGACTTAGTGCTAGCACACCATGAGTGATACATAGGTGATAGGGAAACGAATTTATGAGCTTGGACTTGTTTTTGGAGCTTGAAGCTTGGAGCTTCAATGGTGGTTCATCAATAGCCGGTCATGGAGGAGACATAAACCACCAAAACCGAGCAGCCCACAGTCACAGAAGCTCACTGCCGAGCTTAACAAGGAGGAAGAAACGCATATTGTTCTTTGCATCAAATCCAATCATTGTGAGTATATGATTCCGCCCTTACTCTTTTGTGTATTCATGCGAATTTTGTGCTTGATTTCATGATTTTGGGACCTATATTAGAACTCAACAATGGTATCAGAGCTATTATCAAGCATGAAAAAACTTAGGGTTTATTTTGGGCAAAATCGATTTTGACTTGTTTTGGTTAATTTGATTGTTTAAGAATGCTTGGATGATGTTTAATTGAGATTGTGCATGATCAATTTCATGAAATTGGATTGGATTCAATTTTCCCTAAATTTTGGGCATGACAAATGGGTAAAATCAATTGAAGCATGATTTGGTTGAATTGGTTGATTAAGTATGCTTGTATGTTGATTAATTGAAGTGTGTGCATGATCAATTTCAAGAAAATGGATTGGACCAATTTTCCCCAATTCTTTAGGTTGAACATGTAACTTGAAATTGGGTAAAATGGTGTTTGAGCATGTTTTAATTAAATTGGATGTTTAAGTATGCTTAAAACATGTTTTATTGAGATTGTGTGTGATCAATTTCAAGAAAATTGGATTGGATCAATTTTCCCCAAATTGGAGGCATGGCCGAAAATTGGATAACCCTAATGTCTTGGTAATTTTGTTTTGTTTGATCATTGGATGACTTAAAACAATTGGGTAATGTTGTTTTGAAGTTCAATTGAATTGAATTTTGATTTGGAACAATTTTCCCTTTATAAAGTGGGTTGGCCGAATTCAATTGGACATGAAATTCATTGTGATTTTGTTGTTTGATTCATTGGATGAGTTGAATTGATTTGGTAAATTATGATTGTGGACTCAATTGGATTGAAACCGAATCGAATTGAAAAACCCCTAATTGCCGAGACTTGAAAGCATGTAAATTGGGTTTGATTTTAATAAATTGTGTTGGACACTATTTAATGTTAAAGTGCATGATTAATTAGGCTAATTGATGTTTTAGAAATGTTAATTGGGTAATTGATTGTGTATTACACTTAGGTTAATTAATTGTGAAATTTGGAATTTTGTAAGTTAATTATTTGGGCTTGATTTTGGAAATTGGGCTTGTTAGGTTGTAATTGGGCTTTTGGGCTTTGTTGTAACAAAGTTGGGTTTAGGCAAAATTGGTTGGATCCAATTAGGCCCAAAACCGAATCCAAAAGGTCCAATTATGACCTAATGGACCTTAATTATTTAATTGGGCCTAATGGGCCAAAATTAATTTAAAGGCTTATGGGGTAACTCCCGGATTGGATTTTGGTTGTTCGGTTTGACCCGAGTTGACCAAAAGTCCACCCTTATAGAAATTAATTAAAAGCCCATTGGACTTTAATTAAATAAACATTAGATGTTAATCGGGCTTTGAGACCCGTTGCGATTAAATTTGGAATTTAAGTCGTAAAGGTTCGTTAATAAAGGTGTAATATTTAATTTGGAATTAAATAGTGAATTAGAATTAAATGCGTATTAAATTGGATTTAATTATGTAGTTTAATTTAATTCAAGAATTCGTACTTTGAGTACTTATTCGCAAAACGAGTTTGACTCGAGCAAAAATCAAATCGTTGTTTGAACATTGGATGATCACTAATTATCAGATTAATTAATTGAATTGATTGATAACATGCTTGTATGAATACATGGTTGCGATGCATGAATAATTGTATATCGGATGGATATTAGTCGGGTGGGACAATTTTGGAAATTGTAATAAATTTGATTTATTAATTGGACCTGCGAGTCCAGCCTTATCTCTTTTTTCTTTGTATTTCTTCTCTCACATATTCCCCTCAATGTAAATGAGGTTTCCTTAGAAGTGTAGTGTAACGGGTAGAAGATAGAAGTAAATACATGTGCTAGCTTGGAGAGAGAAAATGAGAGATTTGATCTAGGATCAATGTAAAGTATCCATCCGCATATCATTATTAGTTTATTTCATATGCGCTTTATTATGTGTTTAGAATGCATGTTTAAGGGTGTATGATGATGAGACCTTAATAAAGATAATAAATTGGTAGCCAATTGCACGCGAAAAACCCTCGCTCAATATCAAGTGTTTTTCCTTCCATTGAGTGATTCTCACTCAAGATACGAGATTGGCATTGGGTTGTTGGCCAAAGTCAAGCCCTTTGTCTGTCGAAGATGTGTTTGAATCACGAGAGCTTTGTTCCATATCGGTGTCTTGTCAAGTTGTGGTTGTTGGCCAAAGTCAAGACCACTTCTTGTCCATCGACATTGATTACAAAGCTTTCCATGGTCAATGGGTCACACTTGACTGGGATCACTAGGTTTGTTGTGCCAAAGCCAAGGCTTAGTTGATTCAGAGGAAAAATGTTAGGTAATACATTGGATGTATTGGCATATATAAGATATATGTTTAGGATTTGGATATCCGCCTACTGGATCTAGGAATTGGATGGGATCCAATTGATCTTCGAGATCTACCTAGTTAATTATCATACAATTTGTTGGCCAAAGTCAAGATTGTGTGATATTTAACGGGATCCTAGCCCACTAGGAAACACGGTTTCCCGAGTACTCGACAAGGGTTAGAGGCTCGCCGAAAAATAGTGGGAGGCAAGTATTGAATTTGCAATACTCGTTTAATAACTTGCCATACGCGCTCATAATAATTATTTCGTCGAATAAATTAAATATTAGTCGAACTAATATTTAAATTGTTGTTTTTTAATAAACAGTTGGACTGTATTATATTTGATTATATATAATTGGATTATATTAATCAATATATTTGAATTAATTAATTTCAGTTTACAGTTGATTTTATAGTTGGACTATAGTAATCAATGTAATTGAGGTTAATTAATTTAGATTATATTTGATTATATAGTTGGACTATTATAATCATTATAATAAATAGTACCACAAATCGTTGATTATATAGTTGGACTATTAGAATCAAGATTAAAAATGAAAGATTAATGTTTAAGACATAATCCTGGGCGAAAATGTATTTAAACGGTTTTATTTTTCAAATTGGGAATAAATTTCAGGATGGTCCTGGAAAAATAATGAATTATGCCTAAAGCCCGAAGTTAAGCAAATAAGTGGAATATGAAATTTGGAATATTCATTTAATGATAATTATAGTGCTTAATCCGTTATACTTTGATTTTAGAAAGTACTAAAATTGCAATAAATAATTCTTGGAGAATTAATGATTATTCTCAAGGAGACAAAGTCAAACTTTGCAATTAGGCAAGTTGTGCAAGACACACCTTACTTCGATATTCTAGAAACCCGAGGCTTGGCCAAAGGATACTGGAATATTGAAAATGGCAAAAACACAAATCATTATAATCTTTTGGGAAGATAAAATGATATATCCTAAGAAGGAATTGAAGACGAGCAAGGCTCTTACTTAAATATGTTTGTCATAATTTGTTCACAGCAAGTATTAAAATTGGATTTTAGATACTTAGTGTGGTACATAAAATATATATATTGATGTTCAAAATCTGTTTTGAACAGGATACTGACTTCAATTGAGATTTATCTGTGAATTGAAAACGGGACGAAAGTCGCTGTTTTAACCGTAGATATCTGAATTTAGGAACTACCTTCGGGTTAGTACTTAAATTTAGAAACTGTTATAATGTAGCTAGTTTGACTAGAAACATTATCTCTATATCGCGTATAACCCGCCGCGGGTGTACTTTACCTTCTATCTAGAACACTAAAGTGTTTCATTATATAAAGATGATATGAGATAAACACATTAGATGTGAATAACAGGATTTATATTTTGAATATAAATAATATCTCAAATATATAACATGACAAATAAATAGCTCAAATTGATTTGATCAGTTAAGAAACTTAATTGTGGCATAGTTGTCAGGGACCACTACTAAACAAGAATCGTATATCCGTACTTTTGAAGAGCGGATACTAGGACTGATTTGATTCCATTCAAATAAAGTCTACGAATCTAGTCTATTTGGGCAAAGTGCCTAAAACACTATTTACTTGGTAAAAGTGTAAATGCCACCGATCTGTTAGCCCTACTTCATAGTGAAGAAAGTGGGCCCATGTCTAGCTAGGCTAGATATGGATTTGAATATTTCGTGACCTGTACGGATGTGGCATCGCATATGGTTATGTGTTTCTTTTGAAACACAAATCGGAAACTTTTAGAGTTTCGACACGAAATAGACAAATAGATCGGCTAAAGTATTAAACCGTCATGTTAGACTGTAATGGAAAATACTTAAGCAATAAGTTTCTAGTTTTATGAAAGAGTATAGTATTCTTTCAAATTAAGGACTCTCTCCGGAATACGTCAGTTTGATGGTGTGTCCGAACGGATTAACCGAATTTTGTTTAGACATAATAAGGTTAATCACGAGTCGCTCTGAGCTACCATTTCCTTCAATAGGATATGTATTAACAGTGCAAAACTTATTTAGAATAAGGTTCCATAATAATCTGTTTGATAGATATCATATTAGATATGAACGGGAAAGGAACCGGGTTTCTCATTCCTGATAATTTGGGTATGCTAGGTATATGTTTGGATGATACCAAACTAAAACCCAAATAGGATAAGTGCCAAATGTAGGTTATCCTAGGGATACCATAAGTATTGTACTTATACATCTCACACAAGAGAACAATTAGATTGTTACTCACCATACGGTTTTCCTGAAAGGAATACGATATGCAGTGGTAAGTAGGAGGATAGTATAACTCGATGGAAAGGAGTGGAGTATAATGTAATACTGTTCAAGGCACTGAATCTTAATGGAACATGAATAGTTCATCCAGGATGAGACTATTACCATTAATCTTCGAATACAAGAAGCGTAAGTCGGATAGGTCGAGATAGAGTCAGAAAACAACCTGGGGTATGGGTTTCTGATCGCACCTCATAAAGATGTCTATCTTATTGAGGAATACTAACTGACTACGTATGAGGAAGTGATACAAGGTATCAACTCCCTAATTATGGCAAAGTGTCATGTAATCCGAAATGGATTCCATGTATATCAACCAGTTTGCATACTAGTTGATGTACCACAAGGCATTGTGCCTATTGGTACTATATGTCTTCTAGGAAGACATACATGGATGACAACATACCAACGTATAAAGCTAGGCTTTAACGGAAAGGTATCGTTATCAACATTGTGTTGATGACGATTCAAATTTTTACCTGTTGCCACGGTAAATCCATTTGGATAATGCAGATTATTCGATCCATGATTGGATTGAACAAGCATTAGGTTCTTGGAATTATCGTTTTGATATAATCATAATGATGTATGATTTAATTCAAAACGAAAATAATTCTAGTGTATATATAAGAAGGTTAGTGGGAGCGCACTGATAGTGGATGTCCTATAAAATAATGATAATACGTCATTTCTTGGAAATGATATTCCCATAAAATAAAATCGGTGAAAGCTTGGCTTTCGCAATACTCTCCTAGAAACCGTACATTGAAAAATGTACGAGACCTGGTGTATCATACGCTTTGAGCATATGGATTCACAAACAGGCCAATCCGAGTGATAGTCACTGGATTGATGTTAAGAACATCCGTTAGTATCTTAGAGAACTAAGGATGCTGTCTTAGTCTATGGAGAAGGAGAACTTGAAGTGACTGGGGTCACTGTAGCAAGTTTCCTATAACCGATAAAGACGACTAAAAGTCGCAAACGGTACTATATAGTTTGAATAACGGTACAGTGAGCTGGAAATCTTCCAAGTAAGAAACTTTTACCGAATAAACAACAAATGCGGGTTGTTGCTGCAGCTGATGCAGCAATAGAAGTCATTTGGGTCGATACAAATCTAATTAGATTAGATATAGTTCTGTTAGCAGCTGAGCTAGGCGTCAACACAGGCTAAAGAATTAACACTCTCATCAATGATCCAGATACATACTTAGATACTCATCTGATTCATTCGGATCATATATCGTGGCGATGTGATGATCGAATAAATCGCATCAAGATGATAATCATGCAAATCCGCTGACGAATGCATTTCTCAGCAGTTTGAGCCAACCGTACATAGTTCGGGTGTAGACACTTGAGTGACTGGCTATGTGCCAAGTGGGAGATTGTTGGACAAAATGACCCATAGCGTCACTATTTGCACAGATCATTGTGTTGTTATAGCAAATTAACTATGTGACAAGGAAATTGCACTCTCATCATTTGTGATTAGATCACCATAGATATATAATGAAGAGAGGTCCATATGATTAGTTCCTGGACTGAGAATGATATGGACAGTATCAGTCCCCGAAGGTTTAATCATTAAATATCCCTAGCCGGAGTATTATCGACACTGGACATCGATAATGCGGAATAGGCTAGTATTGCACTTGTGTGAGTTGTGAGGGCACAACGGCATAGTTCTCATATATAAGTATCGATACTTATGCAAGTGTGATAGGAGGTCGTGTTTCACCGATGGAAAGGGAAACAGCTTCGCTCTGGATAGACCCCTCGGAATCCCATTGGTATTATGACTATGTGTCTATGGGAGGCCGAAATCAAGGTAGGTGTGTATAGTCTTAACCTGAGACTTACATCGCTAATACTTGCGATAATCGGTAGACTTTGGTCTTGGTGGTACAGGGCTTTAACCGGTTCTGTGTACACCACTTCTGGGTTTATCAGAGAGTCGTAGTGTAGTTGGGGTGTGATGTCAAGACGGAAGTATCACTCCAGTCATAGTGGAGATGATGTCACGCAGGATACGGTATTAGTGCTCTTAAGTGCTGGCCGGCCATCGGGATATTATGACAAGGTCATATATATCCGATTATAGAGACTAGTTACCAGACATCCGACAGTGCTTCGGACGGGGCAGACTCTTATCCAGCCCCAGCCCTAGCACGTGACTATCCGATACTGGGCTGATATACGCAATACTACGGTATACTACGCTTGATACAGATCTAATATTCCTGTAAGAATATTTCCGGAGAATTGGGTAGGCATGGCGCTTTGCTAGAAGCCAACCTTGTCTTGTAAATCGGTATAAACGTAGTACGAGGTACTTATGTGTTCGGATAGTCCGACGACCGTATTTACTGCCAACATATCCGGAGATCTCATGGGTCGCTTCCTGAAGATTCACCGATGACGTATGACTCGCACTATGATTAATCTGGGATTAATTAGTAAACAGAGAAGATTAATTAGAAGAGAGAGAAAATTAATCTGGGATTAATTGCGGAGATATTTTATCTGGGATAAAATATTAATTAAAGAGAGAGAACGATTAATTTGGAATTAATCGATAAAATAATATATTCGATATATTATGCGAAATTAGATTTCGACGCGGAATTAAAATTAGATTTTAATTCGGGCGAACGAATTAATTTAGAATTAATTCGTTAGCGACGTGAATAGTGATTTTGCTAGGCGTAATCGTTTAATTACGTCGCAATGGAAAATTCGTTAATTTGGAATTAGCGAACCCGAGCCCGAGCGTGTTTGCGAGCGCATTCGTATTTCGAATTCGAGTGCGACACGCAAGTCACGTCAAGCGTCAAATCGCTAGTCACATCAATTGTCAAATCATTTGTCACTTTGAGTGATGTGACATGACATGTTGTCACTTTATTAAAGTGATGTGATGTGATGGAAAGCTTTATTGCTTTTTACTTTTTGGCTTTTGCTTTTGACTTTGAAATTCAAAAGTTTTGGTAATTGTTTTAATTGGTTTTTGGAAAATCAATTAATAAAAACAAATAAATATAAAAGTAAAAAGCTTTTTTTCTCTCTCTCCACTCCCTTTCACGTAAAAACCCTTCTACTTCCTTTTCCCTCTCTTTTCTTCTTCATCTCCTTCACGGTTTGGAACCGTTTCTTCCTCTAAATGTTTCTGGTTTGACCGAATCAAGGGGAAGCAAGGAAGAAGACTTAGTGCTAGCACACCATGAGTGATACATAGGTGATAGGGAAACGAATTTATGAGCTTGGATTTGTTTTTGGAGCTTGAAGCTTGGAGCTTCAATGGTGGTTCATCAATGGCCGGTCATGGAGGAGACATAAACCACCAAAACCGAGCAGCCCACAGTCACAGAAGCTCACTGCCGAGCTTAACAAGGAGGAAGAAACGCATCTTGTTCTTTGCATCAAATCCAATCATTGTGAGTATATGATTCCGCCCTTACTTCTTTGTGTATTCATGCGAATTTTGTGCTTGATTTCATGATTTTGGGACCTATATTAGAACTCAACATCATTTTGTCCAACAACATAATCATCCAATTTCATAATTCATGATCAAAATCAATTTTACCCAAATTTTAAGCCCTAAACATTTCATACTCAAACCTTGCTCTAGATGTCATTGTTGGTTTCTATAAAGGTCCCAAGATCAATAATAAGCATGAAATAAGTGCGAATACAAATCAACGAAGTTGCGGAATACTCACATCGATCGGTTGAGCGACGCTTTGACGAACAAAACTCCATTTCTGCTTCATGGACTGCTCACGGTAGTGGCAGTGAAGTGCTCACTATTTCGGCCTTCAATCAACAAGAAACCAAGCTCCAAGCTTCGTCATTTGATTCCCGGCTCATGGGTGGACTTCTCTATCACCTTCGCATGTCTTGTAAGTGTGCTAGCACTTCTGATTTTGCCACAAAATCCCACTCTTGGCTTCCCACTGCTGACGATTTAGCAGCAAACCAGAAGGTTTTTGGCCACCTTGGGCGTGAATGGAGAGAGATGAGAGAAAAAAGAGAGCTGTGTGGTTTGTTTCCAAATTTGTGTGTCTTATACACACATTTGAATTTCAAATTCATTTCTTGTGAATTAGGCTTTCAAAAAGTCAAGCCATAATTGCACCAACCACTTCCATCAACTCACATCAAGTTGTCAAGTCACATCACTCAAAATGACAAGTGATTTGATGCTTGAAGTGACGCTAGATGCGACTAGAGATTTGACGCTTGATTTGACATGCGTGCCGCATTCGAATTCGAAATGCGAATGTGCTCGCAAATAATCTCGGGCTCGGGTTCGCTAATTCCAAATTAATGAATTTTCCGTTGCGTCGTAATTAAATGATTACACCTAGCGAAATCACTATTCATGTCGCTAACGAATTAATTCTAAATTAATTTGTTCGCTCGAATTAAAATATAATTTTAATTCCGCGTCGAAATCCAATTTCGTTTAATATATCAAATATATTAATTTCTCGATTAATTTCAAATTAACCGTTTTCTCTCTTTAATGATATTTTATTCCAGATAAAATATCTCCGCAATTAATCCCAGATTAATTTTCTCTCTCTTCTAATTAATCCCAGATTAATTTAGAGTGCGAGTATTACATCATCGGTGAATCTTCGGGAAGCGAACCATGAGATCCCCAGATATGTTGGCAGTAAATTCGGTCGTCGAACTATCCGAACACGTAAGTACCAAGTACTACGTTTTTCCGATTTACAAGACAAGGTTGGCCTCTAGTAAAGCGCCATGGCTACCCAATTCTCCGGAAATATCCTTACAGGATTAAAGGATCAATATCAGGCGTATTATACGTAGTATTGAGTATTTATGTCCAGTATCAGATGATCACATGCCAAGCCTGGGACTGGAATTGTGTTTGCCCCGTACGAAGCACATATCGAATGTCTGGTAAATAGTCTCTACAATCGGATAAACATAACCTTGTCATTTTATCCTGATGACTGCAGTACTTAAGAGTACTAGTACCGTATCCTACGTGACCATCATCTCCATATGACTGGAGTAAAACTTCCGTCTTGACATCACACCCAACACACTACGATTCTCAATATACCCATCATTGGCGTACACAGAACCTGTTAAAGCCCTGGACGACCGCAACCAAAGTATATTGATTGTCGCAAGTATTAGCGGTACAAGTCTCAAGTTAAGACCAAATACACCTACCCTGATTTCGAACTTCCATAGACACATAGTCATACTTGTAGGCATTGCATTTTCGCATGTGAAACCCGATGATGAGTCTTAGTTGGAGGCACTACCTTTTTAGCTAAGGATATTACGGGAAACGGAGGTCGGAAGGGGAAATTCAGAATAAGTACGTCATCAGATTCATTTCGCAAGTTCACTATCTTCGTTAGTGCTGCGTTCTTTACTTCGTTCGAACATCAGGCAGATTGCGGACGTTCATGTAGCGTTCGAATGGGTGTTCGAACGACGTCGGTATTTCTGGTTTTGTTGCTAGCCTCGCACCCCAGCCTAATAGGCCCCCCAAAGCCTATAAAACACATCCCAATTAATAAAACACATTTAAAACACATGGGAAATTAAATTAAATATTAAATTAAATATTAAGGTAAATATTAATAATGTATTTGAATTAAATAAAATATTTAAACCATTTACCAATTAAATAAAACATAATGTAATCATACCTAATTAAGACAAATCAAATATATTAACTTCCTAACTAAACAAATCACATACTAAATTAAAAAGATGTCATGCCTAATTAAAATCAATTATAACAAATTAAAGATATTGTATTCCTAATCTAAATCAAATTTGTCCCCCCTCAATCTTTAACTTTCCTTGCTCAACACAAAATCAAATCCCTTCCTTGTGAGACAAGGTGAAGCCCTAGCCATTCTCTATATAAACAACCCCTAACCAAGACATGCAGTCCCCCAGCTCATACACAAGACTTACTCGAAAATCACAACACCAAGAGCCCTAGCCACTCACAGCAATAGCAAGAAGAAAAACACAAATAATTCTCTTCATCTCCCCCACTCCACAACCAAAAACAGCAGCCCCTAACCTCCACACATCACCGAAAATACACCCCCAAACAGCAGCCCCTTCCCACCAAAAACAATAGCCCCTACACCTCCTAAAACTTGCCTGAACAGCAACCCAAATCACCCCAAAACAACAGCCAAATCCTCTTAAAACAGTCCCTAAAATCCTCAAAACAGTAACATAAAAACTGCATTCATAATCCTTAAAATAATCACACCGGACTACACTAAAAATCCACAAAAAACACTCGGAACAGTCCGTTGAAACGTCAAAACAAGTGACCTGAACAGTGAGCAGGAAAACAGAGGCCGAACAGCAACAGAACAGAGACCGAACAACAAGTAAAATAGCAAAACAGTGAGCTAAGACGCTAAACCAGTGAACCGAAGAAGTTGAGGAGCTTTACCCTTCCGACGTTCGTGAAACGCAAGCCTGAAAGTCGGCAAAAAGGTTAGACCTGAGGGTATTTTCCACACTCGTTTTCTATTTTATTTGTATTATTTATTGAGTATTGCTTGCATGATTGTTATGTTGAAATGCATGTTGTGGCCCTTGAGTAGATAAATATGCATGAATTATGAGATGTTGTATGTTTTGGCTTTGGAATAAAATGAGAGATGTGTCAACTCTCGCGGTATATCAGATGGAAACCCGGACATAAATTTCATAGCCGATTCTGAATGGACGGTAGTATGATCTGTACTCGGGATACAACTCCACGTACCGCTTGAGTAAACGACACCCTCTTTTGTTTTGTGTTGCTTTGGTTTATTTATTTTTCGTCACTTGAATTCTGCATGTTGTTTATTTATGCATGATTCAATCGAGCGCATGGGCTTAGTAAGTGCGATGAAAGGTCCCCTACTTGGAGGGGTTAAAACCCTTTACCACGATGCTTTGCAGCGCCGGTTGATGTGTGTTCGGTTGAATGCAAGATACGTTCAATCGGGCATACTAAGTTTGAGATTATTGTTTCTTTATTCTTTGTATGCATGATTCAATCAAGCGCATGGGCTTAGTAAGTGCGATGAAAGGTCCCCTATTTGGAGGGGTTAAAACCATTTACCACGATGCTTTGCCGCGCCGGTTGATGTGTGTTCGGTTGAATGCAAGATACGTTCAATCGGGCATTCTAAGTTTGGTATTATTGTTTCTTTATTCTTTGTATGCATGATGCGATCGAGCGCATGGGATTAGTAAGTCGGATTAAAGGTCCCCTATTTGGAAGGGTTAAAATCCTTCACCACGATGCTTCGCCTCACCGGTTGGCGTATATCCGGTTGGATGTGAGATGAGTTCAATCGGATACGTGAGGTCCCATATTGTGGATTTGTTTGCCAATGAATGTATTACATGCATCAGGTCTGGTTTCGTTCGAACGTGTTCTCGAACGCTATACGAACGCGAACCTTCTTTTACCGTTTAAAAGCGTTTAGAAACGCTACGCAAATGCGCACGCACTTTCTTAGTTTCATCATGCATCAGGTCTGGTTCCGTTCGAACGAGTTCTCGAACGCTATACGAATGCGAACCTTCTGTTTACCATTCGAACGCGTTTACAAAAGCTACGCGAACGCGCACGCATTTTCTTAGTTTCATTATGCATCAAGTCTAGTTCCATTTGAACGCGTTCTCGAATGCTATACGAATGTGAACCTTCTGTTTACCATTCGAACGCGTTATCAAACGCTATGCGAACGTGCACGCATCTCCTTAGTGTTTCATGCATCAGGTCAGACTCCGTTCGAACGCGTTCTCGAACGCTACATGAACGCGCGCCCACTGAACTGAGTTATTTTTGTCAGATTTCGTACATAATTGTCCCTAGTAGCTATTCATTCGTATGATAAACCTGATTGCCCCTCTGTATTACGCAAGATTGTATAGGTGTCATTCATCTGTATTCCCAACATGTATTAGTACAATGTGTTTAAAGTATTACGCTTCATATACCTATGTCATGATAACATTTGAGTATTATTTCTTGTGGTATATCGGATGGAAACCCAGACATAAATTCCGTAGCCGATTTCGAATGGACGGTAGTACGGTCTGTACTTGGGATACAATTCCACGTACCACTTGGGAAGGTGCTCACATGTGTGCTTGTGTTTTCTTGAATATAATATGCCAATGAAGTTGTATGTTCGTCGCTCCTTTGATGTACTTTCAAGCATGCAATCTTAGATGTGAAATATATGTAAATTTAGGTGTAAGTTTTATTTTGTACATGTGAATTTAGAAGCATGATACTCTTGGAAATAAGTGTTACTTAAGCCTGATTAAATTATTACATAAATCCTTTCTTTACAAGTGGCATAAGTAAGGGACCATTCCGAACCCAACGGTTTGCGGTCTTCCCTTGCGAGGGGTGAGTGCGGCCTTAAATCTCATTTTCCCGGTTCACACCGGGTGGCGACTCCATTATTCTCTGGTTTAGTCCCCCGCGGCTACTCAGTACTCCCGACCGGCGATTCGACTGGGGATAGAGAATCGGCCCCGAAATATTGTCTTGTAATGTTTGGATTTATATTCTAATTGACCGTGTCTATACTAGATAAAATGGGGGTTTAATCAAGGGCATTTTAAGGCTAGGTAATGGTTTGGTGTCTTCCTTCATTCACTACCTTTCTAGAAGGAAAAGCTGTGAAGGCACCTATATGGCCATCTACTCCTAGCCTATTGTGATGGACTAATTTGGAGGACTCGTTGTTTATTCCTGACACCAAGCGATAAGAGCCTAAGAGGCTTGGGTATTTAAGTGAGCCTCGCTCCACCTTCCCTCTGGGGAATCTACAACGAGAAATCCATTTGACAGTCAGTTACACACCATAGCTCATTGGCACGTACCTTAGTGTATAAAAAAGGGTGCGCTCACTTGGTCGCTCGAACCCTTGATTGGGGAGACCTAGTTGTGGGCCATCATTCGCCGATGAGAGCCTTTGTCTATACTCTTGTGAACCCACCCATAGGCCGGGGTTGTGTGGTTAAAGTAACAATTATTTCATTGAGTATGTGCTTGTGGACCATCCTCATTTGGATGCAGTTGGACCATTGTCAGAAATACGGACTTGCTGGGCCATTTGAACTGGGGTGAGTTCGTACCTTATGACCATTGGGCCCAAAGTTTCTGAAATGTTGATGGGTCATTCCGTATAAATTATTACTTTATGTTTGCATTATCTCTTATGCTTGTGTTTGGGAACATCGTCGTTTGGATCCATTTGGACCATTTGTCATGGGATATGGGCTTGTTGGGCCATTTAAACTGGGACAAGAACGTATTTTATGACGATTGGGCCAAAAGCTTCTAAGTGTTGATGGGCCACTTTGTGCTTGTGTTCGGAACATTACCATTTGGATTTAGTTGGGCTCCTTGCCATGAGATGTGAACTTGTTGGGCCATTTAAACTGGGATGAGTTCACTCCTATGACAGTTAGCCCAAAAGATTCTAAAATGATAATGGGCCGATTTGTTTGAGAATTTTAGTTGATGTAGTATGCTATATATGTTACCTGCATCTCATGCACCTCATACATACATATATCATGCTAACACCCTATGTCTTAAAAAGATGTCATAGATACCGTTTGGGTTAGAGAAAGGGACAAGGCTCATTAAAAGAACAGTAACAGTCATGAGTGAATCTGGTAATGAGGTATCCTGTATGGATCAGTTAGAGAACAGTCTCCCAAGGTCACTGAACAGTTGCAAGCTTTGACTACTGCTGTGGCTGGTATGGCTGTGCCCCGTGCTGGGGGAATTTCTGAGAATGTGAGGCGTGAGGAGCCTCCGAATGGGTTGGGGGATGATATCCCCACTTTTGATGATGATATGGCAGAGTATGCAGCAGGCAGAGTATCTGGGTCTCAGGCAGAGTTACAGAAACTTCGGGATCAGGTTGAGTCGGTTACCCGCAAGATGAGGTGTAAGAATGAGGATTTGCTGGATTATGACACACTGACTTTCGAAGAACAGTTGCCGGCATAGTTCAAGATGCCTGATATGGTTAAGTTTAACGGGAATGGGGATCCAATGGTGCATCTCCGAGAGTTTGTATCAGTCATGAGTTCAGTTGGCTTATCTCAGCGCCAAATGCAGAAAATATTTGGAATGTCTCTTGAAGGAGCTCCCGTGGTGCGGTACCACAGTTTGGAGAAGAAAGTGAAGGAAGATTGGAGGGAGTTGGTTGATGCTTTCCTGAAGCAGTATATCACTGACCTATAGATCGGTCTGTCACTCCGTGATCTGGAGAATGTTAAGCAGAAATCGGAGGAGAGTTTTAAGGAGTATGTGGACTGATGGAGGGGTCAGTTGTTGAAGATGCAGACTAGGCCTTCAGAGAAGGATCAGATTAAGATGATTATCAAGGGCACCAAGCCCTTCATTTACAGCAAGTTGAGGAGGATGACCTCCATGATTGCAGACTTTCGGCAGTTGAGGGAAACTATCATGGATATTGAAGAAGAAGAGGCCGAGAATAGAAAATTCTATGGTCGGAACAGGAGGCCCATTGGCGGAACATCGGGAACAAAGCCCGTTTCTACTGAGATTGCCGCTGTCCGGAACCGTAGATTTTCCAACTTGGGAAGACCCCTATCAAAGGTGCTAGAGAAACTGAAGAAGCAAGGGCTTTTAAAACCCTTTGAAGCCAAACCATTACCAAATCCCCTACCAACACATTATAACCTAAGCCTTTACTGCCACTTTCACCAACAAAAGGGCCATGACACTGACAATTGCGCCCGATTCCGCCATGAAATCCAAAACCTGATAGATTCCAAGAAAATACCTGACCCAGAAACAAAATAGCATGACACACACAGAAACCCCTTACCCAATTACCGTACTGTACCACCACCAGCCTATATGATCAATTCTGGCTTCCTAGAAGACCTTGTCCTAAAATCCTTTCACCCTCAAGCCTTTTGCCTGGGAATCTGGGATAGTACTAGTTAAGATGAGACTGAGCAGGGGAAAATTTTTTGACTGACGAGGAAGAAGTAAGGGGAATGACGCAGTGGTCGTTTTTACAATGATATGGCGGAGAAGGGTAATGAAGTTTTGACAGATGGTAGAGAAGTGGTTGAGGCTGTAGAAAATACTGAGGGGGATATAGTGCTAAGGCAATTGAGGAAGACTAGAGCACAAGTGAGTATCTGGGAACTATTATGTGCATCTCGGGAGCATAGGTAGGCTTTGGTTGAGGCCTTGAGCAAGATTGTGGTACCGGAAGACGCCAACCCTACAATGTTTGTTGGGTCGGTTCAGAAGGAAGCTTTGCATATATCTTTTTTTGAGGATGAACTCCCAGCAGAGGGGAGAAATCATAACAGGCCTCTATTTATCAGGGCCAATGTGAGGGGCAAGAGAACTTCATGTGTGATGGTGGATGACAGTTCGTCCATCAATGTGTGCCCACTGAAAATTCTGGCAAGATTAGGTATGAAAGCAACAGACTTGGACCCCTCCAGTATGACTATTAAGGCTTATGATGACAGTAAAAGGGGAGTTGAGGGTACCTTTGTGGCTATGGTCAAGGTATGACCGATTGAAGATGAGGTTGAGTTCACAGTACTGGACATCCCGGCTACTTTCGCCTTATTGTTGGGAAGGCCTTGGTTTCACAAACTTGGGGGCGTGCCTTCTACTTTGCATCAGATGATCAAGTTCCCGTATGAGGGAGAAGTTGTTACCATCCGGGCTGAGTTAGATAATGCCGTGGCTGCCTTAGAGATACAACCTTTCATGAGGTTTCAGGTGTCAGCTACTTTTGAGAAGTGGGTGGATCCTAGGGTGGCTAGGATTATGGAGAAAATGAAGTTTGAGCCGGGTAAAGGTTCAAAATTACCAGATTTCAGAGGACAGACTACTCGGAAGGGTTTGGGGTACAAGTCTGATGAAGAAAAGCCAAAGGTCAAGAAAAATGGCTTGAAACTGATGGAATGTTTTGTGAAAGCTTCAGGATATCAAGGAGAGCCTGAACCTGTGGAAGTTAATGGAATTGTGGTACCTGGGTTTGAGATCTTCCAGGATATTTTGGGTAAGAAGCTGATAGTTGAAGAAATTGTGGAGAAAGAAGAAGAGAATTGGGAGGAAGAACTGATGAAGTTGGAGAGCCTGACTCTGTGAGAGGACGAAAAGCCTGAGGAATACCTGATTGCAGAGGAAGAAGTGTCTATAGATGATGAAGACATTTACCTTCCTGATTTGTTTGAATGTACTTCCGCATTATCCAATAATAAAGACATTTCTTTTGCTTACTTGCCTGAGTCGTTTCATTTACACTGCACGAATCAAGCATTTGACATCAGTTCAGCCAGAACTACTGCATTTAACTTGGGTGCACTTGAGAACCCTAAGGAAATTCTGATTGCAAATGAAGTAACCTCCGAAGAGAGGGAGAAACTAGAAGAAGTGTTGGTCAGATATGCCAAAGTGTTTGCTTGGTCTTATGAGGACATGCTTGGGGTAGACAGAAACATTGCCCAGCACACAATACCAACTTATCCGAATATGAGGCCAGTAAAAACAGAAACTCCGACGGATGAGACCAGAATAGGCTGAGAAAGTCAGATAGAAAGTTAAGAAATAGATAGATGTGGGGTTCTTGGAAGTAGTAAAGAATCCCGAGTGGTCGGCTAATATAGTTCCGGTGCCAAAGAAAGACGGGAAGGTCAGAATGTGTGTAGACTACAAAGATCTCAACAAGGCTTGTCCGAAAGATGATTTTCCTCTGCCGCATATAGATGTTCTGGTTGATAGTGCGGCTTTATCTGCTATGTATTCATTTGCAGATGGATTTTCATGTTACAATCAGGTTCTCATGGCTGAGGAAGACAAACATAAGACTGCATTTGTTACTGAGTGGGGTATTTATTGTTACAAGGTTATGACGTTTGGGCTTAAGAATGCGGTGGCTACTTATCAACGGATGGCCACTACACTTTTCCACGACTTGATGCATAAAGAGATTGAAGTGTATGTGGATGACATGATGGTGAAATCAGAGACAAGAGTTGGGCATATTGAAGCACTGGAAATGTTCATTCAGAGAGTTGACAGATACAACTTGCGGCTTAATCCCAAGAAATGTGTGTTTGGGGTGACATCAGGGAAATTGCTTGGTCATACAGTGGGAATGGGCGTAATAGAGGTAGACTCCGAGAAGATCAAGGCAATCACAGAAATGCCTGCACCGAAGACAGAAAAAGTAGTCAGAGCATTCTTGGGAAAGATTCAGTACATCAGTCGGTTCATTGCCAAGTTGACATCAGTATGTGAGCCTATCTTCAAATTGTTGAGAAAAGATCAGCCAGTGAGATGGAATGAACAATGTCTGACAGCCTTCGACAAAATCAGAGAGTACTTGGTAAAGCCTCCTGTATTGAAACCTCCGAGACCGGGCAGACCTTTGATATTGTATTTGGCTATAGAATCAGAAGCACTGGGGGCAATGATGGTACAGGCTGATGAGACAGGGGCAGAATATGCAGTCTATTATCTGAGTAAGAAGATGCTCCTGTATGAGGCTCGGTATCAGAAGTAGAGAAGATCTGTCTTGCCGTGGTATAGGCTTCCAGAAAGTTGCGACATTACTTCCAGTCATACAAGATCCAGGTAGTGGCAAAGGAGAATCCTCTGAAGTATCTTCATTCGGTGCCTTCACTAGTAGGAAAATTGGGCATATGGTTGGTATTGCTGACATAGTTTGACATTGAGTATCTCACCTCCAAATTGATCAAATGGCGAGCAGTAGCAGAGTTTCTGGCACTGCAACCTGTTTAGGGGGATCAGTATAAGTTTGAATTTCCAGACGAAGAGATCCAAGCAATAACGGTTCAGAGATGGAAGATGTATTTTGACGGAGCAGTGAATTACAAGGGAGCCAGAATTGGGATCGTGATAGTGACCCCCGAGGGAGAGACTTTGCTTTTAGCCAAGAGGTTGACATTTAGAGTGACTAATAACATGGCCGAGTATGAAGCATGTGCTTTTGGTTTGACAGCATTGATAGCCTTGAAGGCCGGGAGTGTGGAATTCTACGGAGACTCTATGTTGGTGTCCAGCAGATGCGAGGAGAATGGGAATTGAAAGAAGAACAGTTGAAACCTTACCTCTTTCACCTTAGAAAGTTGGCACAGGTTATCCCCGAGTGTAAGTTTCAGCACTTACCGAGAGAAGAGAATCAGATGGCAGATGCATTGGCTACACTCGCAACAACTTGGGAAAATCCAGAAAAGTTAGTGATGAGACCGTTGATACTGACAACAGCAAGTAGACCTGTTTATGAGATAGAAAAGATTCTGGAAGTTGAGGTCGACGATGGTAAACCTTGGTATTATGACATTCAGAGATATCTGGAACATGGTGAACTCCCGGAAGGGGCAGGCAGAAAAGACAGAATAGCCATTCAGAAGTTAGCTTCCCAGTATGTGATTTTGAAAGGGGAACTGTACAAGAGGCAATCAAACGGTATTCAGTTGAAGTGTTTGAGAAAAGAAGAAGTTCAGCATGTAATGGAAGAAATACACGCCGGGGTATGTGGCCCGCACATGAACGGGTTGAATCTGTCCCGCAAGATAGTAAGAAAAGGTTTTTATTGGTCAACCATGGAAATAGACTGCGCGAAGATGGTAAAGCACTGTCATGACTGTCAAGCACATGGTAATTTGAATCACTTACCGCACACATAGTTGCATGGGTTGTCGGAGCCGTGGCCTTTCTTAGCATGGGGAATTGATATGATTGGAGAAATTCAACCGAATGCATCGAATGGGCATCGCTTCATAGTAGTGGCAGTAGATTACTTCTCGAAGTGGGTGGAAGCAGAATCATTCCGTAATGTTACAGCAAAACAGGTGGAAGCCGAATCATTCCGTAAGATTACTCCTCATTTGTCGGTATGGTATGCCAAACTGGGAAGGACCTTACATAGTGCAGAAGGTAATGGGAAATGGAGCAGTGAAGCTATCAGACTTGGAGGGGAACGAGTTCACCGAGCCGATCAACGTAGATAGATTGAAGCAATAATTTGCCTGAGGGAGAGAAGACCGAGCAGTCACCACGGGATTTAGTAGAAGACCTTACCCAACGGAATAAGAAAATCATTCATGCATACATGTAACATTGCATTCTCTTCGTGTTTGTTTTTGTTTTGTGTCCGCAGGTTCGAAGAAATGAGAAAGCGGCAGAAATGAGCCAAGCAGCGTCAACACAATTTTAGTTTTTGGGATGAGTCCCAAGGGGCGAGGCCCATATCAGCTTGGGGGCGAGGCCCATATCATGTCGGCTGGGGGCGAGGCCATATCAGCCCAGGGTCGAGGCGCCCCCGTTGTCAGTTGTAGTTCCGGGTCGAGATGCCCAGGGTCGAGGTGCCCACTACATCATCAGTTCGAGGGCGAGCTCCCTATTGTCAGCGGTGTTGGGTCGAGGTGCCCAGGGTCGAGGCGCCCCCGTTGTCAGTTGTAGTTCCGGGTCGAGGTGCACACTACATCATCAGTTCAAGGGCGAGGTCCATATTGTAAGTGGTGTTGGGTCGAGGTGCCCAGGGTCGAGGTGCCCCCGTTGTCAGTTGTAGTTCCGGGTCGAGGTGCCCATGGTCGAGGTGCCAACTACATCACCAGTTCGAGGGCGAGGTCCCTATTGTCAGCGGTGTTGGGTCGAGGTGCCCCTGTTGTCGGATGCAGTTATTGGGATGCGTCCCAGGATCGAGGTCCACTGCAGCACCAACTCAGCTCGAGGTAGCAGCCGAGCCAGGTAAGTTAAAATATATTGCATAACTTTGATAGGATTGTTCAAAGTCACACACTGCACAATGTTGGTTTCTATAATTAGTCCCAAAGAAAGATTAAGCCATAGAAATACAAATAACATACATGCAAAGCTAGAAACATGGCGGAATCATACTTACTAAGCTTTGTGACGAAAATGGTGAAGACAATCCTTGAGTCTTCAAGGTGGAAGTTTCGGCCAAGCAAAAAGATGGAGAGAAGCTTCAAGTCTTCAAGTGTTCCAAGCTCCAAGGTTGTTTCCCTATCACCTCTTTTGATCCTTCAATGTGCTAGCAAGAATGGAGAAGATGAAAACAATTTTCTGCCCTTGTTGGAAGAAGCTCACGGCGTGCGTGAAGAAGAAGGAGAGGAGAGTGAGAGACTTTTCAATTTTGGTTCTCTTTCATTGTTCCCAAAAACGTGAGTTGCCATAATGAAAAGCAATGATAAGATATCAAATACCAAAATGAATTTTTAATTAAAAACCCTTCAAAAACCGTGAAAGGTTTTCCCTCCAAAGGAAAATTCATCATATGCCATCATTATCTCACATTGAGAATAGAGACAATGTATCATCCCATAAAGGTGACTAGATACATCCATCATCTATTCGTGTCAAGTAATGAGATATCGAGATGTGATTTACGGATTCAACCCGTTTCAAAATACGAATGTGTCCGCAAACACTTTCGGGCCCAAATTCGCTAATTCCGAATTAACGAATTTCCGTCGCGATGAGAATTAAATAATTAAGCCTAGCGGAATTATTATTCAGATCGCTAACGAATTAATTCCAAATTAATTCGTTTGCCCGAATTAAAATCCGATTTTAATTCCGCGTCGAAATCTAATTTCGTTTAATAATATATCGAATATATTATTTTATATCGATTAATTCCAAATTAATCGATCTCTCTCTCTCTCCTAATAAGGCATTTTATCCAAGATAAAGTTTCTCCGTAATTAATCCAAGATTAATAAAGTTCGAATCAAACATCATAGGTGAATCTTCAGGAAGTGACCAAGAGATCTCCGATGTGTTGGCAGTAAATACGGTCGCTGGATAATCCAAACACGTACGTACCTCGTACTACATTTTTACCGATTTACAAGACAAGGTTGGCTTCTAGCAAAGCGCCATGCCTACCCAATTCTCCAGAAATATTCTTACTGGAATATTAGATCTTTACCAAGCGTAGTATACCGTAGTATCGCGTACATCGATCCAGTATCAGACGATCACATGTTAGGCCTGGGGCTGGAAATGTGTCTGCCCCGTACGAAACATATATCGGATATCAAACAACTAGTCTCTTTAAATCGGACAATCCTGACCTGGTCATATTGTCCCGACGGTTGCAATCTTTTATAGAGTACTAGTTCTGTATCCTGCGTGATCATCATCTCCATATGTCTGAAGTGATACTTCCATCTTGACATCACATCCAGTACACTACGATTCTCGATAAACCCCAGAAGAGGCGTACACAGAACCGGTTAAAGCCCCGAACCACCAAAACCAAAGTTTACCGATTGTCGCAAGTACTAGCGATGCAAGTCTCAGGTTAAGACCATATACACCTACCCTGATGCGGCCTCCCATAGACACGCAGACATACTACCAATGGGATTCCGCGGGGTCTGTCCAGAGTGAAGCTGTTTTCCGTACCATCGGCAAAACACAACCCCTCCTATCGCACTTGCATAAGTATCCAATACTTAAATATATGAGAACTATGCCGTTGTGCCATCACAACTCGCACAAGTGCAATACTAGTCTATTCCGCATTATCGATGTCCGATCTCGATAAAACTCCGACTAGGGATATTTAATGATTAAACCTTTTATTTTTATACTGTCTCATATCATCTCAATACGGAACTAATCATATGGACTTTTGCCATCAATATATCAAAGTAAATAATTTACAAAACGGCAAAAGGTAATTTCATGATCACATAGTTAATTTTTACAATAATACAATATTTTACAAAACAGTGACGCTATGGGTCATAACGTCTAACAATCTCCCACTTGGCCTATAGCCAGTCACTCAAGCATCTAATACCTGAACTATGTATATGTCGTTCAAACACTTGCTGAAGAACAGCCTTCGTCAGTGGATCTGCAATGTTGTCATCTGATGCGACCTTCTCGACCTTT
>SKCR01047391.1:0-32500 GCA_019454045.1 Zanthoxylum bungeanum
CTCTCTCTAGAGAAGTCTAGGGACTTGAGAGATATTTAGACTTATTGGGCCTAAATTGAGAAGGGAAATGGGCATTTGGGTTAAAATGGTAATTCCTTTTTACTCCTCATTTTCGTCACAATGCAGATGGTATAGGGAAATGACCAAATTCAACCTATTTCTGTTCAAAATTTGGGAAACTATTCAATATAAACGTTATAGATCTTCATCTTCGCTTTCTAGCCATATATAATTCATAAAATTCGGAGATCTTATGGAAATATTATAGCCCAAATACTAAGGGTTTTTCGGAGTGGTATAGAAAATAATTTATGTATCGGATATGTAAGGAATTCATCGAATGTTCAAAAAGTAAATCACGAGCATATACACGCTCGAACATGATTTATGTCATGTATTATGCCACCTATAACATATTAGTCATTGGGATTACCGGGGTGTTATATTTTTCTCCCCCCCCCCCTTCTTAAATAGGATTCGTCCTCGAATCCCCTTTAGGATTGAAATTCTGGAACTTATCTAGACTTGAGATTCTTGATACTGAATATCTTGCCACAAATTGCCAGATTCACATGTTATTTCCTAGGCCACCAAATTTCAACTGACTGTATTTTCATAGCCAACTCTGCTTCATAAACTATATCGCATTACTTCCCGATGATCTTCCATATGCTGTCACTATACCATATGATAATGTGATTATCATGTTGGACCTTGTATGTCATGACTTGGAAGGCATAATTGGGGATGTACTCTAATTTGTCAGCGTGAACCCTTACTCTGCTATAAGCTATTTTGCATTACCTGGGTTCAATTTTTGACTAAATAACTAAGGTCTTTACCAGGCTGATCATTTACCATTTGGCTAGCAAACATACGTATTATTTGTCTTACCTTAACATCTGCTTTATGTATAACACCTCTTGCCATGCTCGCACATACTGCCCAAAGTCCGTAAGCTTAGTGAATAATCCCTTGAATTCTTGACTGAGAGATAATTCCTCGTTCTCATTACATGAAACTTCTATTGAGTACTCTACACTGTTGTCATGCTACAACTATTTTCATGCATCAATGAAACCCCATCTGTAGATCTCTAGCGATGCTCAACATTCTCTAACTCAATTATCTGCATGAGCTATCAGTTCTAAAATTGATACTATGTTCGTGGCCTGCCGTCCCACCTATCTTAGTTCCACTCTCGTTTGAAACCTCTTATATCTCTTGCTATGATAACATCAATTCTTAAATATCACTTGGAACTTCTGTTACCCTTCACATTTAACGTATCACTATTGTACTTTGTAGTACAACCAATGACCTTCGTTTTCCCTGACTTTGAGTATACATCAGGTTCTTCACCTTTTTTTACAATATAATCTCTTTAATGCTCTCCTAATTATCTCTCTCTTTCTCTTCGTTGAGTTTCAACTACTATCAGTTTCGACCTTCATGTTCTCGTATCTCTAACTCTCTCTGGGACTTAGGACCTCGTAGTTTATCATCAAGCTCTTAATATGCCCTAAGTTTACCATCACTGTTTTCTGATATCTCTTAAACCCAAGATATTAATTTTTGGCATATCTCTAACGGTCTTCTTCAGGTTGGCTCAAACTTAATGGAATAGATCATTGTTATATCCACGGTATGTATACTCGTGCGGAATAGGTAATCTAAGCTTGAAAGTAACTGTAGGCACTGCATTTTTGCATATAAGTCCCGATGAGGAGTCTCACACGGAGACACTACCTTTTAAGTCGCGGAAATGGCGGGAAACGGACGTCAGAAGGGAAAAGACGGAAATCAGTATTTTGTCGGATTTAACTCGCCTGTTTAGCTTCGGGTTCGCTTGTGGACCTTTGTTTTAAAATTCACTTAGCCTCGACCCAAAACCCCCGCACCCCACCAAGCCCATCTCACCCAAGCCCAATCCAAAAATAATTAAAACATGTCACAAATTAAATTAAAATCAATTCAATTGAAATTAAATTAAATTAAAATCTAATTAAATTAAATTCCTAATATAAAATATATCACATACCAAATTAAAATAAATCAAATAAAATATAAAATATATCCCTACCTAAATAAAACAAATCAAGTAAACATATTCCTAATTTAAACAAATCATGTCCCCCAATTAAAATATATGTGTTCCTTATAAGACACTAATTGGTTTCTTTCATTGTTTAAAAAATCTAATGAACAAAGAAAACCCTAATACCCTACTATAAAATATAAGACAAACTAAACCCTAAAACTCTCACTCTCACGGCACTTCAAAAAAAAAACAAACAAATAAAGAAACCCAAAACATTCTATTCACTCTCACGGCTCTTCTCTCCCTCTCCACACTCGGCCACTTGATAAAATAACTAAACCCTAAACGTGAGCCTTAAAAAAAACCTACGCCACTCTCTCTCAGCTTCTCAAAAAAACCACACGTCCCTTACCTCTCTTCCACTCACAGACGCAACCAACAGCCTTCACGCCATAGCCAGCAGCCCCTCGTCAATACAAAGACAACAATCCCCATAAACACACGGCATCAGCCCCTCTCAACACAGCACTCATACTGACCTCACCTCGCCTCTGGCATTAACAACCTCTCACAAACATTCAACGAAAGGGAACAGCCCTTTACCTCCTCAACAGCGCACACCCTTCACACTTCAACGAAGCCACCAGCCCCTCCCTCACGCTAACTACCCCATAACCGACCCTTGCATTGTCGACCAAAACCCCAGTCCAGCCGCACCTATTCACTACCTAAAACCTCACCATAAAGGCCCCTATTCACTGCCTAAAACTGCCGCAACCTAGCCCCCCCTTCACTGCCGCATACAAGCTTCACTGCACTGCCCAGTAAGCCTTAAAAAACGCCCCCCAAACAGTCCAAATATCACCCTAAAACAGCGAGCAATACAGCAAAAATAGTGACTGAAAAACAGCAGCGAAACGTTGGAAAACAGTAGCCCGAACAGTGAAAACAGTGAGGAAAGATGCAAACCAGTGAACCAGAAAAGTTACGGAGCGTTAGCCCTTCCGATCACCGTGTAACGCGAGTCCGAGAGTCGACGTAAAAGATTGTATACAAATTTGGACATAGATTATATGTAAATAGGTTGTATGCAAATATGAAAATGTGTTACATGTGAACTTAAATGAACTTTTGATTTATGCGTGCGAACTTAGAAATAGAATACTCTTAGGAATATATGTTGCTAGACTCGATTAAATTATTGCACAAATCATTTTATTACAAGTGGCATAAGTAAGGGACCATTCCAAACCCAACGGTTTGAGGTATTCCCTTGCGAGGGGTGAGTGCGGCCTTAAATCATTTTCCCGGTTTACACCGGGTGGCGACTCCTTTATTCTCTGGTTTAGTCCCCCGTGGGCTACTCCGTACTCCCAACCGGGTCGCGAGCCCGAAACAGCATGCGTCGCACAGTTTCTGTGTCCTACAGTCTGGCGACTCCACTGGGGATAGAGAATCAGCCCCGAAATAATGTCTTGTAATATTATGATTTGTGCTTTAAGTTAACCGTTCCTATAGTGGGTTGAAAAGGGTTTAATCAAAGGCACTTTTAAGGCTAGGTAATGGTTTAGTGTCTTCATTCACTCACTACTTTTCTATAAGGAAAAGATGTGAAGGCACCTAGATAATCATCTACTCGTAGCCTACTGTGATGGACTAATTTGGAGGACTCGTTGTTTATTCCTGACACCAAGCGATAAAAGCCTAAGAGGCTTGGGTACTTAAGAGAGCCTCGCTCCACCCTCCCTCTGGGTAATCTACAACGGGAAATCCATTTGACATTCAGTCACACACCATAGCTCGTTGGCACGTATCTTAGTGTATAAAAAAGGTGCGCTCACTTGGTCGCTTATACCCTTGAGTGGGGAGACCTAGTTGTGGGTAATCGTTCGTCAGTGAGAGCCTTTGTCCACACCCCCGTAAACCCGCATGTGAACCTTAGTCGTAGAACTAATAAGAATTATTTACTTGTGCTTGTGTTTGGGAACATGGTCGTTTGGATCCATTCGGACATTTTATTATGGGGTATGGGCTTGTTGGGCCATTTAAAATGGGACAAGAACATATCTTATGATGATTGGGCCAAAAGCTTCTAAAACGCTAATGGGCCATTATATGCTTGTGTTTGGGAACATTGTCGTTTGGATCCATTCGGACCTTTTGTCATGAGGTATGGGCTTGTTGGGCCATTTAAACTGGGACAAAAACGTATCTTATGATGATTGGGCCAAAAGCTTCTAAAACGCCAATGGGCCATTATATGTTTGTGTTTAGAAACATTATCATTTGGATATGGTTGGACTTATTGCCATGAGATGTGAACTTGTTGGGCCATTTAAACTGGGACGAGTTCACTCCTATGACAGTTAGCCCAAAAGCTTTTAAAATGATGATGGGCCGATTTGTGTGAAAATTTTAATGAGTTGATATATTCCTTATATCGCATGTATCTCATTCATCTCATGCATACATATATCCTGTTAACACCCTCTATGTCTATAAAAGACATCATAGATTCCCGTTGGGTTAGAGAAGAGGGAAGACTCACTAAAAGACCGATAACAGATATGAGTACATCCGATAACGAGGTATCCTGGATAGATCAGTTGGAAAACGGTCTCGCCAAAATTACTGAACAGTTGCAAGCCTTGACTACTTCTGTGGCTGGTATGGCTGTACCTCGTGCTGGGGGAAGTTCTGAGAATGTGAGGCGCGAGGAGCCTCTGAATGGGTTGGGGGATGATATCCCTGATTTTGATGACGACATGGAAGAGTATGCAACAGGCAGAGTGATTGGGTCTCAGACAAAATTTCAGAAGCTTCGGGATCAAGTTGAAACAGTTACCCGTAAAATAAGGGGTAAACATGAAGAGTTGTTAGATTATGAGGCAATGACCTTCGAAGAACAATTGCCATCTCAGCTCAAGATGCCGGATATGGCTAAGTTCAACGGGAATGGGGATCTGAGGGTCCATCTCCATCAGTATGTTTCAGTTATGAGTTCAGTGGGTTTATCCAAGCGCCATGTCCAAATGATGTTTGGGATGTCGCTCGAGGGGGCTCCCGTGGTGTGGTATCACGGTCTTGAGAAAACGGTTAAGGAAGATTGGAGGGAATTAGCATATGCTTTTCTGAAGCAGTATGTTACGGACTTGGAGATTGATTTGTCACTCCGAGATTTGGAGAACACTAAGCAGAAGCCAGAGGAAAGCTTCAAGGAGTATGTAGACCGCTGGAGAAGCCAACTCCTAAAAATGCAGACTCGGCCTTCAAAGAAAGACCAGATCAAGATGATCATCAAGGGCACCAAGCCCTCTATTTATGGTAAGCTGAGGAGGATCACTTCGATGATCACTGATTTTCGACAGTTGAGAGAGACTATTATGGATATTGAGGAGGAAGAGGCTGAGAACAGAAAGTTTTATGGCCAGAATAAGAGAACTTTTTGGGGGCCTTCCGAAACCAAGCCCATTACTGCCGAAGTCGCTGCCATCAGAAACATGCAATTCTCCAACCTTGGTAGACCTTTGTCGAAGGTGTTTGAAAAATTACAGGGACAGGGACTCTTGTAACCCTTAGAAGGAAAACCACTTCCACACCCTCCACCGCCACACATAAATGTGAACCTTTATTGTCACTTCCACCAGCTACATGGCCATGACACCGACAATTGCACCTGCCTCAGGCATGAAATTCAAGATCTCATATATTCCCATAAAATACCCGACCCAGGAAAAGAACAACCCAACATACACAGAAACCCTCTACCAAACTACCACTCCGTTCCACCACCCACCTACTTGATCAACTCTGGATTGCCTGAAACTTTTTTCCTCCAAACCCTCAACTATCAAGCTCCTTACATGGATGACAGTGAAGAACCATAGGCCAAGTAAGAAGGCAATGCTGCGAATGATGAATTTGTTCCTCCTAGTCTATTTGGTCCTGCATTTTTAATATAGACATTGATTTAGTCTACCTGTTCGAACCATTTTCTTAAATGATAATAAAGGCGTTCATTTCGTTTACTTGCCTAAGTCTATTTCTTTCAACTTGCAACATGAGTATATTTGACAAAAGCATTAAACCTTGGTACTATGATACTCAGCGATATTTAGAACATGGGGAATCTTCGAAAGAAGCAAGCAGAAAAGATAAAATAGCCATTCAGAAATTGGGAAATGGGGCAGTGAGACTATCAGATTTAGAAGGGGATGAGTTCACCGAGCCGATCAACGTAGACAGATTGAAGCAGTAATTTGCCTAAAGAAGAGAAAACCGAACAGTCACCAAGAGAAGACCTGACCCAACGGAATAAGAAATTCATTCATGCATGCATGCATACACGTGACGTATTTGCATTCATTTTTGTGTTTGTTATGTTTTGTAATCACATGTTTCAACGAAGAAAAAGAGAAAGCGTCAAATGCAAGCCAACCAGAAGCAGCAACAGTACACTATCAGCAGTTTTCAGGAATGAATCACATGGGGCGAGGCCCACACCAGTATCAGTTTTGGGGTGAGCCCACATCAATATCATTTTGGGGATGAGTCCCAGGGCAGAGGCCCACATCAGTATCAGTTTAGGGATGAGTCTCAGGGTCGTGACCCACATCAGTAGCAGTTTTGGGATGCGTCCCAAGGTCGAGGCCCACACATATCATCAGCAATTTTAGGGATGAGTCCCAGGGTCGAGGCCCACATCAATATGAGTTTAGGGATGAGTCCTAGGGTCGTGACCCACATCAGTAGCAGTTTTGGGATGCGTCCCAGGGTCGAGGCCCACACATATCATCAGCAATTTTAGATGAGTCCCAGGGTCGAGGCCCACATCAGTATCAGTTTTGCCGAGAATGGTAATCCGGGAATGGAGTAAGGTTCGAGAATGAACAAGCCGAGAATGGTAATCCAAGAATGTAGCAGGTTCGAGAATGAACAAGCCGAGAATGGTAATCCGAGAATAGAGCAAGGTTCGAGAATAGACAAGCCGAGAATGGAAATCCGAGAATGGAGCAAGGTTCGAGAATGAACATGCCGAGAATGGTAATTCAAGAATAGAGCAGGTTCGAGAATGAACAAGCCGAGAATGGTAATCCGAGAATGGAGCAAGGTTCGAGAATGGACAAGCCGAGAATGGCAATCCGAGAATGGAGAAGAGTTCGAGAATGAACAAACCGAGAATGGTAATCCGAGAATGGAGCAGGTTTGAGAATGAACTAGCCGAGAATGGCAATCCGAGAATGGAGCAGGTTCGAGAATGAACTAGCCGAGAATGGTAATCCGAGAAGGGAACAGAGTTTGAGAATGAACAAGCCGAGAATGGTAATCTGAGAATGGAGTAGAGTCCGAGAATGGTAATCCGAGAATAGAGCAAGGTTCGGGAATGGACCACATCACAGTAACGGTTCTGGAATGGACCACCTCACAACAAAATCAACTCAACTCAACACATGGCAAGTCAAGCGGCAGCTGGCGAGCCAGGTAAGTAAAAATGCATTGCACGTACTTTGATAGGACTGTCATTGTCACGCACTACACAAGTCCCATCAAAGTGGGGGCGACTGTAGGCACTGCATTTTTGCATATAAATCCCGATGAGGAGTCTCACACGGAGACACTACCTTTTAAGTGGTGGAAGTCGCGGGAAACGGACGTCGGAATGGAAAAGACGTAAATTAGTATTTTGTCGGATTTAAGTCGCCTGTTTAGCTTCGGGTTCGCTTATGGACCTTTGTTTTAAAATTCACTTAGCCTTGGCCCAAAACCCCCGCACCCCACCAAGCCCATCTCACCCAAGCCCAATCCAAAAATAATTAAAACATGTCACAAATTAAATTAAAATCAATTAAATTGAAATTAAATTAAATTAAAATCTAATTAAATTAAATTCCTAATATAAAATAGGGTTATTTACGTTTTACTACTAAAGTTGTGATCAAATAATAATTGGGTACTATGAATATTAACATATTACATTTTACTACTAAACTTATAAAAATTTAACATTTTACTACTTTTCCATCCAAACCGTTAGTTGACCATTAGTTGATCATGACATCATATGACATCCTAAGGATAAAAGAGTCTTAACACGCACATTATTATAAATTATAAATATTCTAATCAACGGTGGTAATCGTACGGCTGAGAAATCGTGCTGCCATGTGTTTTTCCCCCTTAAAACGATGATATTTTGGGGGTTTTGAACCCTCCAAAACCACGATGCCCTCTTCTCTATTTCTCTGTCTCTCACGCGTCTGCTTCCTCTCTGCCTCTCTCTCGTTCTGCCTCTCTCACTTTCTCTCACGACTCACGAAAAGATCTTCAGCATCCAAGCTCTCGAGGTAAGCAAATGATTTTTTTTTATTTCTGAGCAAAAATAAAATAGGTAGAAATTATTTGACCTAAAATAAAACCTATTTTTTTTAATTTGACCTATTATAAATTAATTTTGTTAAACTAATCTTAATTAGGCCTATTATTAATTTAATCATGTTAAATGTTTTGATAAATGGTTGTTTTATAATCAGAGATAGAAATGGGAATGTAACTGATTACCTTTATTTGGTGTTTTCATATGTCTTTTATAGGCCTATTATTAATTTAATATGTCTTTTACCTCAAACAAAGTATCACCATATGGTTTTACACTCAACTTAGAGGACTCTTGAGATGTTTTATCAATCTGCTTCTTAATCCTCGGAGTAAGAATGGTAGGCCACTTTTGTGATTCTTTTCTTCTCTTTGTAAACCTCTTCATGAGCTTACATCTAATCTCATCTAACATTGTCAAACATGGCTTGTCTTTATACTTGCCAATCCAACTGTTGAATAACTCTGATGTGTTATTAGTTGTATGGTCCACTTTTACATTTTTGTCAAATGCCCATCTTGACCATTGATAATCTTCTAAGGTGTCAAACCACTCTCTTGCACCATATTTAACAAACCTCATTATGTCTAAAGCATTAAAAAAATCAGTTCTGTTGCTGGCTTTGCATGCTATCCAAAATAATTTTTTCAGTGCTAAACCAGTAAACTGCCTTCTGAAATTAGCATATATATGTCTCCCACAATGCCTACTATGAGAAGTAGGCCAGGTCTGTTGAAGAGCAAATACTAATCCATTCCGTCTGTCACTCATAAAAGTGACTTCTCTGCCATCATCAAAGTAATCATGTAAAAGAGATAAGAACCAACCCCAAGACCATTGATCTTCAACCTCACAAACAGCGATGGCCAAAGGAACAATGCCATTATTGGCATCCACACCTACTGCTGCCATCAAAATCCCTTCATATTCACCTCTCAGGTGACATCCATCAATGCCAATATAAGGCCTACAACCTTTCAAAAAGCATTCTTTTGAGCAGACAATGAAATAAAGAACCTCTTGAATACAATTTGGTTTGGAACACTCTCAGTATCGCACAATACATTGCATTTTGACCCTACATTGTATTTCTCTATCATTGTCTGGTATTGGAATAATTTCTCATAACCCTTGGAGTGATTACCACCAAGTAGATCTTCTGCTTTCTTTTTAGCTCTATACAATTGCATATTAGTTGGTGTAACCCCACGAATAGTCTTCAATTGCATATTAGTTCTCTAACAATAAACCCCCCATTGTCACGTAGCAAGCCACATTTGACAAACCATAGACAACTTTCAACCTTGCAAATTCCCTTATATCTACCCTTATCATTATAAATCTTTTTAACACTAAAACCATCTTTTATCATCACACTATGCAGTACACTTCTAAAATGTTCTGCATTATAAAAAACAACCCCTTATACAAGCTTATCTATCCCATTATTAGGTTTATACTCATTATCTTTGATGTACCTCATCATTTGAGCTGTGCTGGTATGATCATCCTCATCTGAACTAAAAGACATGTTTTCCTCATCCTCAGACATTGACAAAATATCATCTCTCTCATAATCACCACTAATATCATCACAACTACCTTCACCATCTGCTTCAACCTATTCGTCATCAGAATAACCCCCATCTGAACATTCAGACCAACCATCATTACTTGTCTCTATTGTTAGGGAAGGTTCATTTTGGGGTTGCGAGTGCCTTGTAGATGCACTATTAACCAGTTCAAGAGGTAGCATGATATCTGTAATATGAAAATAAACACAAGAGTAACCCATAAATAAATCACCATTATTTTCATCCTTTAACCATAATAAAACATGAAAATAATACAAGAGTAACCTATAAATAAACAAAAACATATACATGAGTAACCCCAACAACAAAAGTAGATACATTCTAGCACTACCTAACCCAAAAACATAAACTAACTAACTTTCATTTTTGAATCAAAAGTCCCAAATAAATTTACTGTAAAAAATTACATGCAATACCTAAAAGTAGATACATTCTTATCTTGTTCGCTGTAATGTAGTTTCAAATATTAAATTCCATTACAAGGAAAATCAATTAAACACAAATAAGGAATAGCCAAATGTTGTTTCTAGCACTCCCCCTGGCACAGATTTTATGATCAACAATAATTAGACATGGTTTTTCAAAGATATTCAACATTAATTTCCGAGGAGGAGTTTCAGAAATGGCTCCCTCTCCTTCCGAGGAGGTGATGGATCCCGACCCGATTTCGGTTGTTCCGGCTTCCGGGGCTTCCCAAGAAGGACGACCTGATGTTCCCGCCCCCGGTGAGGACTGTCTTGAGATCCCTCTTCCCATCCCTGAAGCAGAGGTCTCTCATGTTGCCGAGGTTGAAGCCGCTGTTCCTCCTCCTGAGGTCGAGCCGATCCTTCCACCGTCTGAGCTAGCTGATGAAGAAATTCTCGCCCCTGTGCGGGCTGACTGAGAAAGGGTAACCCGACCGGGGCCCTATGTACACTTTAACTCTCTATCTTTTCTTTTTTTTTTTTGTAATAACTTTGTAGTTTATGTATTTACTTTTCTTTTCCCTTTCTCTTCTCTTTTTTTTTTTTTTTTGAGTTTCTTCTCATCGAACACTTTGAGACCCTTCGGGGGTTAACATGAGCCGGAGGGGCATATCCCGACCCCGAGCTGAGTGAGACACTTAGCTCTGGGGGAATGTTACCTCCCTAGTCTAAAAAAAGACTGACTCGGTGGGACGTAACCCGACCCCGAGCTGAGTGAAAGACTTGGGCTCTGGGGGAATGTTACCTCCCCAGTCCAAAGAAGACTGACTCGGTGGGACGTAACCCGACCCCGAGCTGACTGAAAGACTTGGGCTCTGGGGGAATGTTACCTCCCCAATCCAAAGAAGCCGACTCGGTGGGACGTAACCCGACCCCGAGCTGAATGAAAGACTTGGGCTCTGGGGGAATGTTACCTCCCCAGTCCAAAGAAGCCGACTCGGTGGGACGTAACCCGACCCCGAGCTGAATAACCAAGCGGCCTCGGCGGAACGAAATCCAGCCCCGAGCCGACTAAGGAGTAGCCTCGGCGGAACGTAATCCAGTCCCGAGCCGATTAATCCCTGGGACTTATTCAGAAGGGAAGTGAATCAACCTTTGTAGCCCTACCGAATCTGGCATGGGCGTCCCTATACCAGAACGGCGAAAAACAAAAACAAGATTCTGGAAAATAAAATAAAAAGGCGGGGGTGACTTAGAACCTATCCCAAAACAAAAATGTTTTTGCAAGTATAAACAACAACATGGATGCCTCAAAACAGCGTCCTGCCCGTGGTCTCCAAAACACAATTCTGAATCTTTCAATTCAGTGTCCCGGCGAACCAGGATTTGGATCAGTAGAGCGTTTGAATGGTGAGGGCACATCCTCTACACGTCGGGTCACTGGGGAGCCTGTGTATTGTATGAGGGCTCCTCCTTACCACGCTGGAGCAGGCACACGCTACAGGGGCACAATGCATCCCCATGTTGCGCCTCTCTCGGATCCAAATGATGAATGGATCAAAGAGTGTCCGGGACACTAAGGGCATATTCCTCCTTAGGTCCGAAATCACTGGAGCTAGCAATCGTCACGGGGGTGTCATGACCCCCGTGCTATGCTTTCCCACGGATCCATTACATCGGGCAGTGAGGGTCAAAAGAGTGTTTCGACACATTAAGGGCATGTTCCTCCTTATGTTCGGTAATACTGGAGCAAACAATCCCCACGGGGGTATCATCCCTCCCTGTGCTATGCTTCTCACGGATCCTATGTACCGAGCATGTCCCTGAGGACCTCGAGCCAAGAGAGATACTTGGTGCTGGGGGAATGTTCCGTCCCCAGGCCAATAAGCATGACTTGGTGGGACGTAACCCGACCCCGAGCCGAATAATCAAGTGGCCTCGGCGGAACGAAATCCAGCCCTGTGCCGATTATCGTAGCGGCCTCGGCGGAACGTAATCCAGCCCCGAGCCGAATAATGAAGAGGCCTCGGCGGAACGTAATCCATGCCCGAGCCGATTGAAACATTAAGGGCATATTCCTCCTTATGTTATGTTTTTCACAGATCTATGTTCTTCGATTTACCTTTTGACGTTTGTATGGAGTCGAACGATTCTGGTGTGACTTTGTGCTTTTTTATGGTGGTAGCCGCAGTCGGGTAGTTGCGAGTTCCGTGTTTTTTAGCTTTGGATCGTCGTTTTTGAGCATGTCCCCGAGGTTTTTTGAATACGGTTTCGTAATGTTTGGAAAAAAGAAAAAAATTTTATTCATACTCGGGGACATACTGCCCTTCTTTACAACTCTATGTGGGTCATTTTGAGAGAGGCTCTGTATTTGAATTCCTGTCCCTTATTTGTTTGCCGTAAGCAATAGGAGGAAGGGAAAGTTTACTGGAAGTATTTTCTCAACATCTCGGCGTTCCATGGCTTTTTTAATCCTGTGTCGTCCAGCCGTTCTAAGATGTACACTCCTGGCTTAACTACTTTTACCACCTTGTAGGGCACTTCCCATTTGGTGCCCAGGGAGCCTTCCTCTGGCTTTTGAGTATTTAGGGTGACCTTTCTTAGCACCAGGTCGCCCGGGATGAAGGTGCGTGTCCGAATCCTTTTATTGTAGAAGCGGGCCATCCTTTGCTGGTAGATTGCTATTTTTATGGCCGATCTCTCTCTCTTCTCTTCTATCAGGTCGAGGTGGTTTCTGATAAGTCCTTCATTCTGTTTACTCTCGTTGTGTTGAACCATGTGGGAGGTCACCCCGATCTCTGCCGGGATGACAGCTTCATATCCGTATGCTAAGGAGAACGGGGTTTCTCCCGTGGAATCCTTATAGGTTGTCCCGTGTGCCCATAGTACTTCTGGTAGTTCCTCGACCCATAGGCCTTTGCTGGATCCAAGCCGAGCTTTCAGGTTAGCCTTGATGGTTTTGTTTGTCGCTTCGACTTGTCCGTTTGATTTGGGATGGGCTGGCGTGGCGAACCTTAGGGCAATTGGAGGTCCTCGCAGAGTTTTCTGAAACCTTTGCTGTCAAACTCTTCCTGTTGTCAGTGATGATGGCTCGGGGAATCCCGAATCGGCAGACGATATTTTTCCTCAGGAATTCAGTGGCTTTTTTCTCCGTTATGGTGGATAATGGCTCTGCCTCCACCCATTTGGTGAAATAGTCTATGGCACGATGGCGTATTTTGCCTGCCCTTTCCCCTGTGGCATTGGCCCAATGATGTCTAGTCCCCACTGGGCGAACGGCCAGGGACTGAGCAGCGTAGTTAACTGTTCGGCTGGCTGGTGGTGGAGATTTGCGTTTTTCTGACATCCTTCGCACTTTCGGGCTACTTCTATGTCGTCCTGGTACATGGTCGGCCAATAGAAGCCTTGTCTTAGGGCTTTGAAAGCAATTGAGCGACCTCCGGCGTGGCTCCCGCAGATGCCCGTATGTATCTCCCTGAGCACATAATTTGCCTCTTCTTCTGCTAGGCATCTTAAGAGGGGGACTGAGTAACCCCTTCGATAAAGTACCCCGTTGATTAGGGAGAATTAGTGCTCTTGTATCTTAACTTTCTGGCCTCCGTTTTATCCTCTGGTGTTTCTCCTGTTTCCAGATATTCTCTGATGGGTTGCATCCATGATGTTTTGCTTTCTTTATCTAGAACTTCTACTTTAGATTCCCCCACGCTCCTTTCCCGGATGTAAATCAAAAGGATTATTCTGGGGTGTTCGGCTTTTGTTGAAGAGGCGAGCCGTGCCAGGGTGTCTGCCTCACAATTGTTCTCGGGAGATTTGTTCGAAGCGTACATCCTTCATCTTCCTTGTTAACTTTCGTACTTCGGTCAGATAGGCCATCATGCTAGGCTCTTTCGCTTGAAATGCTCCCTTTAGTTACTGAATGGCTAACTGTGAGACACTCCTTACTACCACATTTTGGATCCCCAGTACCGTGCATAGTCTCAAACCGCCCAGTATTGCTTCATATTCTGCTTCATTGTTGGTTGATATGAAAGCGAATTTCAGGGCGAGTAGGATTTCTTCTCCTTTGTTGCTTTTTAGGAGGATTCTCGCGCCATTGCCTTGTGTGCTGGCCGAACCGTCTACAGACATTTCCCATTTGTCCTCTTCTATAGCCAGGGTCTGGGGGTCGGTATATTCGGCGACAAAATCCGCCAAGGCTTGTCCCTTCACTGCTGCTCTCGGGAGGTAGGTGATGTCGTGTTCACTTAGCTCTACCGACCACTTTACTAATCTACCGGAAACTTCCGGTCACTGCAGAATTTGTTTTAGGGGGTGATCGGTGTATACCTTGATAGGATGGGCCTAGAAGTAAGGCCATAATTTCCGAGCTGCCGTAATTAATGAAATGGCGACTAGTTCGTGTACCGGATATCGGGTTTCAGCGTCTAGGAGGGCTTTGCTGATATAGTAGACAGGTTTCTGGATCTTGTCGGTCTCTTATATTAATACTGAACTTACTGCTCGGTCCGAAACAGCCAGGTATAGGTATAATGTTTCTCCCGGGAGTGGTTTTGCCAGGAGAGGGGGCTGCACCAGATACTGCTTTAACTGCTGGAAGGCTTATTCGCACTCTGATGTCCAGTCGATATCCTTTTTCGCCTTTTGGATCACTTTGAAGAAAAGGTGGCATTTGTCAGTTGCTCGTGATATGAACCGATTGAGCGCAGCCACTCTACCAGTCAGACTTTGTACTTCTTTCACTATCTTGGGAGACTTTAGGGCCAGTATTGCCTGGATCTTCTGTGGGTTTGCTTCGATACCTCGGGCACTCACCATGTAGCCTAAAAACTTTCCTGAGGCTACCCCGAAGGTACATTTTTCTGGATTGAGTTTCAGGTTGTGTCTTCTTAAAAGCTCGAAGGTCCTTTTTAGGTCGTCCATGTGGTTGCTTGGTTCTTTCGACATTGTTATCATGTCATCGACATAAATTAGCATTGTAATGCCGATGAGCGGTTTTAAAACCTTGTTTACCAACCTTTGAAAGGTTGCTCCAGCGTTTTTTTAGCCCGAAGGGCATTACTTTATAGCAGTAAAGTCCCTGATCTGTGATGAAAGTTGTCTTCTCTTCGTCTGCAGGGCACATTTTGACCTGGTTGTATCTGGAGAAAGCATCCATGAAGCTCAGTAATCCTTGACATGCTGTGGTGTCTACTAGCTGGTCTATGTTCGGCAAAGGAAAGCTGTCCTTTGGGCACGCCTTGTTTAGGTCGTTGAAATCGACACACATTCGCCACTTGCCATTGTTTTTTCTGACCAACACCACGTTTGATACCCAATCCGGGTACCTTGCCTCCCTGATGAGACCTGCCTTTAGTAACTTCTCGACCTCGGCCGTTATTGCTTTACTCCTTTCTTGATTGAAGTTCCTTCTCTTTTGCCTGACCGGCTTGCGAGATGGATCTACTGCTAGGCGGTGATTGATGAATCTTGGATCGATCCCAGGCATGTCATTGTATCCCCAGGCAAAGACGTCCGGGTATCATTTCAGGCATTCTAGCAGATCTTGTCGTAGAGATTTGCTCAGGCCTCCCCCTATCTTTATACCTTTCCTCTGGCCCGTAAAATTCTATTTCTTCTGTCTCCTCGCTGCAGCGAGTCAGGCATTTTTGTTTGGCCGGGGCCCAAGGCTTCTGTTTTCTTCTTCTTCACCCAGGCTTCTTTGTCGTTTTCGGGTATCTTCTTTGATGCAGAGAGTCTCTCGTGAGAGAGTTGCGAAGCAGCTGCGAGCTATTTTCTGGCTTCCGCATACGATTCTGATCCCCTCCCGGGTGGGGAATTTCAGTTTTAGGTGGTAGCAGGACATCGCGGCCTTTATTTTCATCATGAAAGGTCGCCCGATGATGGCTTGGTAACTGCTCATGCAGTTTACTACAGTGAAGTCTGTCATGATTGTCCGGGTCCGGGGATATGTCCCGACAGTCATTGCCAACTGTATCCTTCCTAGTGGGATGACGGCTGATCCTCCGAAACCGTATAGGGAGTGCTATCGTTGGTCAGGGTTGCATATTCACCACCCCTAGGTCGTCCAGTGCTTCTTTGGAAATTATGTCAACTGCGCTTCCGGGGTCCACTAGGATTCTGTCTACCTCCGACCCGCTGATTACTGCCTTGATTATCAACGCATCATCATGAGGGAAACTTACTCCTCGGGTATCCTCATCAGTAAACATTATCGGCACTGACCGGTTTCCCTGGAGTCCTGTTACCTGCTCTGTTTCTAAGACGTCTGGTCCTCGAGTTCTGCTGTAATCTTTCCTTGACCGGTTAGAGTTTCCGGCAAGTGTTCTTCCTCCTGCGATGATATTGATCTGGCGGCCACGTGCTCTTTGTCTGGCCGTCATGACCTCGTGGTCAATGTATTTGTTCAGATACTCGTTTCGTGCTAGATCTTCCATTTATTCTCGCAGATCTTTACATCCGTCTGTTGCATGTCCTCTGGAGTTGTGGTGTACGCAATAAGCCTTTTGGTTCCTTTTGTCCGGGGGAAACCTTCTTTGGTCGGGTTCTACTAAGAGGCCTTTCCCCTGGATCTCCATGACAATTTGTCCCAGTGGTTTCTTTAGGGGAATGTAAGCATCTTCACCGACCACATGGTTTACTTGGGTTGGCGCCCTTCTCTCTTGGTTGTCTCGGTGTAGTGGTTTGAACTCCTTGTGCTTCGGGGGTGGTTTTCTGGATTCTCTTTCTACACGGTGGGGGGCACCTTCTCTTGTGGTTCTTTCTCTGATGGTGTTCCCTTTTCGGGATATTTTTTCCTCGTTCTCTAATAAAACGAATTTTCGGGGCCACCTCCAGGGCGGTGGCGTAGTCCGGGGTGTCTTGGATCCTTAGGTGGGTCCATAGCCTCCCGACTTTCAAGGCTCCCTTCAAGCTTTCCAGGGCTTCGGGGGATTCATACCCTCCGACTTCGAGTACCATATTGTGGTATCTTTCAATAAATATTTTTAAAGGTTCATCGTCTCCTTGTTTCATAAGTCTTAGTTCTCCAATTGTCTTTCTGGGGACACAAGCCCCTTTGAAGTGTCGTATGAATGACTTTCTGAGTTGTGCGAAGCTGCTGATACTTCTTGGGGCTAGGCTTCTATACCATAGAATGGCCGGTCCGGTTAGAGTTAAGGGGAATACTTTGCAAATGGCGTCCCCTGTTACCCATTGTACTTCCATTAGTAGGACGAAGCCTTCGATGTGGGTTTTGGGATCGGTATGGCCTTTGTATGGCGCCATGGTTGGCATGCTGAATCTTTTTGGGAATTTCTCTGACCTTATTTCTTCTATGAGGGGGGACTCATCTTTGCCGTCCTGGGCATCCCCTCTGTCCGTATTGGGGCATACTCCCCATTTGGCCAGCTCCTCCCGTAACCAAGATTTCATGCTGCTGTCTTTGGTTCCATGCCGCCTCCTGCGGTCACCTTTCTTTCTGTTATCTTGGGAGTGGTGCTTCTCGGGGTCGGTATCTTCCCCGTACCTCTTCGTCATATTCTTTCCCCCTTTGCGGGTGTTGCGAGGGCCATCATAGGATGGGTCTGGTGACGATTGGTCATCCTCTTCCTCCCACGTGTCCTCGGTCTGGGAATCTCTCTGCACCACCACAGATCTTACCCTGTAGGGACCCCTCCTCCGGGGTCTGTCGTCCTCACTTGTATCGGCAATTCTTTTTCCCTCTGCTGTTTCGTTCCTTCGTCGGCTAGTCCCGGCCTCGAATTTTCCGTTGTGCACTCCTTCTACCTTTTATAACCGGTCTACTATGGTTTTTAGCAGAATTTGGTTTTCCTCCTTTCCTTCCTCAGGTTCTCCTCGATCTTCTCCATCCAATCCGCAGCCGAGCTCCCTGACGATTGGTGGTTTCTGCCTTCCGCCATTGTCTTACTACGCGAGTTGCTTTTTGTGAATCCCCACAGACGGCGCCAACTGTTGACGGTGGATTTTGGTCTCAGGGCAATACGGGAATATCACCTCCGAGGGAATCCTCCTTCAATAGTGAATTTGTTTGGTTATGGGGGACCAAAAGCAAATTTAGCGAGAGACAGATAAACAACCAATCGACAAAGAGATTTAACGTGGTTCGGTGGATTTGGATCCGACCTACGTCCACGGACAAAAACAGGATGATACTTTTTATTACTCCAATACGCTTCTCAGGTCTTTTGTGCTTACAAGTCAGAGTTTGATGATTCTGATCCTTGATTTTTTTATGCCCCTTACACATACTCTGCCCTCCTATTTATAATAGTACAGAAATCAGACTCCTATTTGCATAAGAAATCCTAGTTGAACTTAATCTTCTCCTCTTGTAAGAATTTCTAATCCAACGTTGCTTTCACTTTTCTTATTCCTTCTTGGATTCTGACTTCATTTCCTTGTGAGAGTAGGATAATTTGTTTATCTTATCTGCAAGAATAGGGTGTCATCATCTTGAGCATATCTCGCCTGTCTGGTCGGTTTTCATGTGGTCGGTCATGATAGTCTTTTATGCTGAGAATGTTGTTGTCGACCTGATAGTTCCCGGCTATCTGAACCCAAGTGATCGGTCGCCGGTCATAAAGTGCTCGGTCTATTTATGTTGTGGTCGATTTGAAACCGTAAGGTGTTTGGACCCTTAAGGTGGTCGGGTTGGCCTTAATGATTTCTCCAAATGGTGGGAATTACCCTTCTGTCCTCGTCGTGCTGCTTTAAATATCTTAATGCCTGAAAACACCATCAACAATATCTCTAAAATTGAAGAGGGCAATAATGGTAGGTTTGGCAGTAATTCAGGAGGGATGGAGAGAAGATGACATTCTCATGATACACATGCATGTTCTGCCTATATATACTCTTCATGATTATCTTATGGAAGGGTATGAGGAGGATACCTAATCCCCATATCACTAGCAATTTTATGTTTCTATCTTAAAATTAATCATATTCCGATTAAAATATAAAACTTCATATTAATAAAACATGCATAAATAATTTTCTTTTAAAATAAGAAAATAAAAATAATTACTTAATAACTAGTTACCAAAGCAAGAGTAAGATACAAAAGTTCAAATCTATATCCTTTTCAACTCTCACCTTGTTTTAATCATTTTTTTCTTTTTAAATTCTCATATCTTCTTTTATTTATATTCTTTTCTATATATTAGGATATTTTTTATTACATTTCTACAAAATTACAATTTAAATATATTTTCAAAAAAAGACTAGAAAATAAACAAAAATAAATTTCTTTAAAGAAAGAAATGGAGAGGGGATGCAGATTAAATCTAATCCCCATTCATTTTCCAAATAGGAAATAAGTATTAAACTTATTCCCGCAACCATTCTTGATTTTAACAATGAGATGTCAAACATAATGTTTTAACTTCAGGGGAATGAGAATAGAAGAATGAAAATCATTTCTATTACAGTTATTTATTTTCTAAAAATTGAATAAAAATAGATATGTGAATGAGAATGAGAATGGGAATGGGGCCCACACTTTTGGAATTAGGAAATGTGAGTCTCATTCTCCACTCACCACACCATGGGAATGAGATTTCCATTCCCGTTATTGATAGGAAATTATAATATTACCCATAAAGTAATTAATTAATATTAATTATAAATAATAAATAAAATATATTATAATTAATAATTAATCAATAATTAATAATTAAATAATATTTATCATTTTAATAAATAATAAGTTAAATAATAAAAAAAATAATAATAATTATTATTTAATACATTAATAATTATTATTTTCTACATAATAATTAATTAATTAAGTAATAATTAATACTACTTCATTTAATAAATAAATAAAATTAATCAATAATTAATAACAAAATAACATTTAATATTTATATTTTATAAAATAATAATTTAATACAAGAATAAATTAATATTTAATAATTTAATACATTAATAATTAATTAATAAAGTAATACTTAATACTTAAGTTATAAATAATAAATATAATTAATCAATAATTAATAATAAAATAACATTTAATTTTTTAATAAATAATAATTTAATAAATAAATAATTTAATATTTCATAATTTAATACATTAAAAATTAATAAATAATTAGTAATAAATTAATATATAATTATTACTAAGGGTATTTTTGTAACTTGTTAACAATTCAGTCTGATTACTAGATAAAGTAAACACATTGATGGTAATATTACTTCATTCTGATTCCAATTTCTGCACGTAAGTAAACAACTTATTCTGATTCCGATTTATCATTCTCATTCCAACCCGTTCTAATTCTATCTTATTCCGATTTCATCTCATTCCGATTATGAGTACGTAAACGTACCAAAAAATCACAGAAATTGATAAATTCAATTCATACCTTTATTTTATTTATATTTTTTAGCCCTACCAGGCTTGTACACCAATGCATGCATTTATCACGAGAGGTGAAGCTTTGCATGGACTAGGATGCACTATAGCTTAGCCAAAATTTTTGAAACATTTAATTTATTTATCTACAATAACCTCACACTACACAGTACAAGTTATAGATGCTGAATTTAGCCTTCGGCCTACAATCGAGAATTTGTTTGATGGGGGCACCAACGGTCTTGCAAAACAAAGGAAAAGTAAATGTAGAGAAACTAACCACCAATATGGTGGATGTCGTAGGCAGTCCGACACTCAAGTCAGTGGTGATGACGAGCGGAAAGAAATGGAAGAGCAAGGTAAATAGTTATATTGACCTTCATAGATTGCTGTGAGGGTGATATGCTGGTGTTTAAGGAGTTATGATTGCTATGAGAACTTGAGTGTGAGTGCCAAAGTTTGAGTGTCTCAATCCCTTGGATCCCTTCTTCTTTTATAGGCTGTGAAGATACCCTTATAGTCGGTTTAGGATTCCTTGGAAGTGTCATATTCCAATCGTATTTAAGAAAAGGTATTATAATAGATACTGAATTAGACGGGCCTATATATCTTGGATTATGAGTAATCCCTATTGTACCGGGATTGTACCACTATGTTTGTAAGTGGTTTGTCTCGATTCAAATGCTTAGTTTCCTTATTAAGAAGGAAGTAATCATATGTAGACTAGCGGACAATGTCTACTGGGATATTACATAATATAAGACAACGTTGACTGGGACATTGCTTATATATTGTTGGCTGGGACATCAAATAGTATGATTAAGGTTTGATAGAGACCTTTTGAGTCTTGTGGGCTCCTAGAAGCCTTTAGGCCGTATTGGCCTATTCCCTTTGGGGTGTATAGGCTTGTGAGCCCTATGAGTGGTAGGCATAGGGTTGTGATAGCCTTGCGTTGGAGTATATCTAACCCAATGAAATTTATGTCGTCTGGGATCAATGTTGATTGGAATTCCCATGTCGATTGGGGCTCTGACAGTTGGATCTCATGTTGGTTGGGTCTTGTTGACAGCCCATAATGTCATTAGGGTCAGATGAAGGCTGAAAGACATGGTCTTATGTGAGTTTGTCGTGTAGGCCCAAGTGTCACTAGAGACACAATGACGTTTGGGTCCTTAGCCCAAATTTGGCATGTACAGTTTGTCCCTTACTCTCTAAGTAAATGAGTCATTGGCTGGATAGTAATCAACGAGTATGTCGTATGTAGTCTCCACGTTGTTTGGAATTTTGATGTTGCTTAGACCATACGAAGGTCATACTACATTGACTGGACCAGTCGAAGGTTCAGGAGTCTTCAAGGTTTACTGGACCAGATGAAAGTCTATTAGATTATGTGACTCGACGAAGGTCATAGGGAGTGTTCAACATCGTCTGGATCCAAAACAGGTCCAAGAACTAACCGGACCCGATGAAGGTCATGGGGAATGTCCTATCAACATGACCATATAAAGGTTCAGAATAATCTTCAGCAAACTAGACCTGAAGAAGGTCTAGGGGAGTCTTCAACTTCATCTGGACCAGATGAAGGTCCAGGTCTTCAACCTAACCCAACAAGGGTCTTGGGAAATATTCCCATCGACTGGACCAAATGAAGGTCCAGGATAATCTCTAGTCGACTAAACCTGAAGAATGTCAAGGGTAATCTTCAACTTCTTCTGGACTAGATGAAGGTCCAAGTCTTCAATCTGATTCGGCAAGGGTCGTGAGGAATGTTCTCATCGACTGGACCATATGGAGGTCTATGGGAGTCTTCAACATTATTTGGACCAGATAAAGGTTCAGGTCTTCAATCTAACCCGACGAAGCATTCACATCGACTGAACCAGATGAAGGTCTAGAATAATCTCTAGTCGACTAGGCATGATGATGGTCCAATGGAGTCTTCAACATGTCTAGGTCTTCAACATGACCCGACAAGGGTCTTAGGGACTGTCCTCGTCGATTAGACCAGATGAAGGTCTAGGATAATCTCCAGTCGAATAGAATTGAAGAAGTTCCAAGGGAGTCTTCAATGTCGTATGGACCAAATAAAGGTCCAGGTCTTCAATCTGACTCGACGAAGGTCTTAGGGAATGTTCTTGTCGATTGGAACATATGAAGTTCCAGGAAAATCTTTGGTCGACTAGACTTGAAGAGGTTCCAAGGGAGTCTTCAATGTCGTCTGGATCAGATGAAGGTTTAGGTCTTCAATATGACCGGATGAGGGTCTTATGGAGTGTTCACGTCGACTAGACCTATGTCCAGGGTAATATTCAATGTCGTCTACAATGGAAGAAGGTCCAGATCTTCAACCTGACCCGACTAGGGTCATGGGGAATGTTATCTTAATATGCCTGATCCCGAAGGGTACCACTCCCAAGCACGATTATTGCATTGCATTTGTCTTTTCTTGTTATATAATGACTTTTTCCAAGTTCAATAACGAAATAAATTCAATTTGGTAAAAATTTCCGTCTCTCGATAAAAATGAGCATGTTTAAACTTTGAAAGAAATTTTAACTTTGGAATCATTAGCATAATGCTATCTAAAATTGCACACTAAAACTTGAGCTTAGAATTTCATTTCAGCCGATGAAAGAATTTATACTGACACAGCTTGTGGAGATGGTGAAGACAATTGGCATTCATTTGTTTCTTTTCCAAAACAAATGATGAGATGACATTGGGTTAAGGAGATTATGCAAGCAAAAAGAAAAATAGAGAAAAAAAAGAAGTGCAAAAGAAAAGAGTAAAAAAAGAAGAAAGGAAATGGTGAATCCCATAAAACTTAGTCCACTGTTGGAGTTGTTTAGTAACCAGGAGAATCGTGAACCCCACAAGTACTTTTGCGTCAAATGACAACTAAAATATTGACTATGCAGAGTAATTTGAGTTGGTGAATTGTTGAGTAACTAGGTGCTCGCATCACAAATGTGGAGTCTTTGCGTCCAAAGGTAATTTGACGACTTAAAGAAACTAAGGATGGAGAACAGCCCTACGAAAAATACATCTTAAAGAAATTTTGTTAATCTTTAAGTAGGTGTTAGATTACCTTAACAGAGGAAAAAATAAGATGAACTAAAGTATTAGTACAGATCTACGCTTAGTGCCAGTATAAATTAATTTGGGTTGCACGTAATTCTTGGTAAAAGAACCCCACACACACTTGGAGAAGCATTCAAAAGGTGAAACCTTTGTAAAAATTGAATTTTGATTTTGGACAATGCTCAAAATTTGAAAGAGATGGAATTTTAATGAAATTTTTTTGAGTACATACAAAGAGTCATTGCATGATAAGAAAAAAACGATGTTGGAGAAACCCTGAAGGGCAGCTTGAATAAAAATGAGATGAAGCATGATGATATATCCGCAGAAGGGCACCAAGACTCGTGCGTTCTCTAAAATTGAAAAATAGGTCTGCAAATAGAGATCATTTGCATACATGCATATATCCATAGATGCATATATACACATAACATTTATTTTTTTGAAAACTGATATAAAGCAAATATAGTTGAAGAACTCTCATGAAACGAGGCATGCAGCAAGAGCCTCCAAGACACGGAGCATCCAAAAGTAGAAAAGTGAGGGCGAGGCCCGCCAAATGAGGAATACTTTGGGCCAGACCCGCTAAAAGAAGAATGTTGGGGGCAAAGCCCGCCTAAAGAAGAAGTAGATGGAAGAAAAGCCAATCAGAAGGATCAAAAAGCCAAAAAAGAGATGGAACAAAAGGCCATCACACAAATGAAAATGCCAAGAAGCATATGGAAGAAAAGCCCATCAGAAGGAAAAAGAAGCCAAGAAGTAGATGAAATAAAAGGCCATCACACGGTTCAAAATGCCAAGAAGCAGATGGAAGAAAAGTCCATTATATGGATCAAAATATCGAGAAGCAGATGGAAAAAAAGCTCATCTGACGGATTAAAATGCCATCATACGGATCAAAATTTCAAGAAGCCGATGAAAGAAAATCCATCAGACGGATCAAAATGCCAAGAATAGATGGAGCAAAAGGCCATCACATGGATCAAAATGCCAGCAAAAGGCAGAAGCCGATGGAACAAAAGGCCATCACAAGGATCAAAAAGACACAAGCAATGGGAAGAAAAACTCGTTAGCATGATCAAAAGGCCACAAGCATATGGAAGAAAAACCCATCAGAATGATCAAAAAAACCATAAGCAGGTGGAAGAAAAGCCCATCAGAGGGATCAAAAAGCCACAAGCAGATAAGATGGATCAAAATACCAAAGATCATATGGAAGAAAAGCTCATCATTCACATCAAAAATGCCAAGAAGTAGATGGAAGAAAAGCACATCAGAATCTAAATGCCAAAAAAATGATGGAAGAGAAGCCCATGAGATGAATGCTAGAAGTAGATGGAATAAAAAACTATCAATCGGACCAAGACTCCACCAATTTGAGAAGCAGATGGAACAAAAGGCCATGAAATGGATAAAAACATCATCAACTGAAAGAAACCTCCCGAGTAGATCAAAATGCCACTCAAGAACATTTCAGATGGACCAAAATGCCATCATCCTAAAAGAAAAACTCCAGGGTGGATCAAAATACCGCTCAAGTCAACCAGTCAACCCAAAACATCTCAAGTGGACTAAAATGCCATCAAACATCAATCAATAAACAAAATAACCGCTACCAAGCTAGGTAAGACCAGCGAGCATGACGAACTAGGTAAGTAAAAATGCATGCATGACTTTAATAGACTTGTCACTATCACACACTGCAAAAGCCTACCAAAGTGGGGCCGACTGTAGACACTGAATTTTTATGCATAGCCCGATGATGAGCCTCTTACGGGGACACCCTCTGAAAATTGGGAAATTATAAGGATGAACGCTAAGAAGAAAATTAACTCTAGGAAATACATCTATTACTTTCTCTCTAACAAGAAAATACAGTCGGATATATCTTTAAAACCCTAATTCTGGCTTGACATGACACAATTGTCAGTGAACAAGCTGATTTTTAGTTACTGAAGTTAAGGGACATGATTACGTCTGGCAGGACATATAATTCAAATCTAATATTCGGCCGGACATGTATGGAGCTGTCAGCATACGTGTAAAATTTAAATAGCTGGAATCACGAGCTTGATTACATCCGACCAGAGGTACATCACAAACCCTACATCCGGCCAGACATATGTTGAGTTGTGTCTAATATTTTAATTTCCAATCACTCGAGACAGATTGGAGGAAAGGGTGGATCATGCTCCCTCTTCCATCCTTAGACCCCTCTAGTTCACTATAAAAAAGGGTCTTATCTCTTCACAAATGAGGTTGGTTGGAATCAATCTAAGAGAATCCTAAGAAAACCTAAGACAACAACCCAATGATCTGAAACATCTTTAGAGCCTAACTACACAAAAATGTATGACCTGATGGCACCCTCTATAATATTTTTGTGTATCTAAGATTATATTTTTGACGTAGTTTCTCCGATCGGACATACGCTACGTCTGGCCGGACATGCACACATCCAGCAGAGTATAGATATATTATGTCGTGCTCACTGTTTTCTATATTTTACAGCATGTTTAGTTATTTTTATGTTAATCGTCATTATCCCTTTATGTATGTTCAGTTGTTTGTCTTACTGTTTTAATCTATGATATTCATGTATTGTTTAAGTTAGTATTAATATCCACGCCATGCTATTTACTATCTGATATGCAAATAATATATGGCATGATATTAATTATGTATGACCAGACATGTTATATATTCGTCCATTCGAAATCGGCTATTCTGTATTTTACTACGTGCTTAGTTATTTTTCTTTAATCGTTATTATTCCTTTACGTATGATCGGTTATTTGTCTTACTATTTAATCTATGATATGAATGTACTATTTAAGATAGGATTAATATGCATGCCATGTTGTTTACTGTCTGATCTGTAAATAATGTCCGACCATATATGTTATGTATCCGGCCATATGATCCCTGTGGTATATAGGATGGAAATCCATACGTAAGTTCCATAGTCGATTCCAAATGGACGATAATATGGTTCGCACTCATGATACAACTCCAAGTACCACATGGTGATGACTATTTCATTATGAATATATCCAAATGCTTGTTTATTATATTTGTTTCTACATGTGTATGTTTATGCATTTCTGGACTACACAGTATGTCCAGTCTTACTTCATCCAAGTCCGGCCAGAGGTTGACTACTATAGTCGACCTGCTTTATTCCATATCCGGCCGACCTTGGGACATGTCTAGCCAGGCCTCTCCGAGGCCAGGCTTATGAGACTCATTTCAGTATGAGATATTTTCCTATTTTCTTATCAATTGTTCTAATAATATAGAGGTATTTACCTCTTTTATTTAGTGTTCTTTTATTATTTATGCTTGCGCGCCTGTATGCCTTTAAATTACTTTTGTGTGATATTGCATTATAAGATGTGGGGATACCTCATTTGAGTGTAAATATTATACTGACATCAGTAAGGGACCAATCTGAACCCAAAAGGTTTAAGATCAGACCTTGCGAGAGGTGTATTGCAGCCTTAAATAATTCTCAGTGTTTTATTATAGGTGGGGACTTCATTATTCTCCATTTAGTCTCCCCATGGGATTATCCATACTCTTTACGGGCTGCAATCCCAATAGTGTAGTGGTTGTCGACGTCATAGGCATAGCGATAAACCCCACTTCACTCATACACCAATTTGTTGGGAAAATATCTTGTTGAAAAGTCATTGATACGTGGCTCCCATATTCTTCAGTCTGATAGGCATTACTTTGTAGCAATAGATTCCTCTATTGGTGATTAATGACGTTTTTTCCTTATCGTTTGGGTACATTAGGATCTGGTTGAAGCTTGAGTAGGCATCCATAAAGCTTAGTAACTTATGCCCCGCCGTAGCATCAACCATTGAATCAGTCATTTGGGCATGCTTTGTTTAGATCCATAAAGCTGATGCAGACTCCCCACTTTCCATTCTTCTTCCAAACCAGCTCATTGATCATTATCTCGAGGTCGATCCCGGTCATGTCTTCATACGACCACGCAAAGTAATCTTGTCGCTCCTTGAGGAAGTTAATCAGCTCTGTGCGTAGCTTGGGCTCAAGCTGGGCTCCGATCTAGGCTTTGCGGTCTGCCAACTGGGGGTGGATCCGGATCTCATCGAGTTCTTTGATGTTGGGCTGATCCACCTCTACTTGACGAGGCCCCTTCTATAATTACTATGCTGAAGCAGGCTTGCCTTCAAGGTCGTCTGGTAGCATTTCCTCTAGGCCTGTTTAATCTCTTGGACCCCCCATTTGGTGGGGAATTTCAGCACTTGGTATAAATGTGATGAAACTGCCCTCATATCGTGGATCCACAGGTGGCCCACGATCATGTTGTAGGTTGAGGGGCAGTCCAAAACCAAGAATGTTGTCATCTTGTTAATCCCTCCAGCATATAGTAGGAGTGAGATCTCTCCCAATGTGAACTTCTACTCCCCACTAAAACCAATCAGCACCGTCCATCACCGACTAATCTTGTTTAATTCAACAACCATGTCCGTTAGAGCTATGGTAAAGATAATGTTGGCTAAGGATCCAATGTCCACAAGCACTCGCTTGATCATGAAATTGGCCACTTGTAAGGAAATCACTAGAGCATTATTATGGGGATTTTTCAGACCCGAACTCTTGTCATTGGTGAATCCGATGGTGAGGTTGGCAAATACATCTTCAAGCGACCTCATAGACTGAGATGTTCCGACCGTGGCTTATTTCGCATGTCCCTTCATTATTGAATAAGAAATGCTGCTTATTTCTGACTCGCCGGAGATAAGGTTGACTGTGTTGTCGATTGGTGGTGGCGAAATGGGCCGTCTTCTCTATCACCCATCTCTTCTTTTCGGGCTAAATTTACCTTGTCCTTCTCAGTAAGCAAGTCCTTGAGATACCATTTGTTTAGTAATTTAAAAACTTCTAGTCTTAGGGTGACACAATCGACTGTCAAGTGCCCGTAGTCTTGGTGGAACTAACACCATTTTCTTGTGTCTTTCTTAGACAATCGATCTCTAGGGCACTTCGGCCATCTTACTACGCCTCCTATTTTCTTGAGGACTAAAACTAAATCCCCAGGTGACACAATAAATTTGTAATCTGGGAGCCTTGGGCTATTTGGTGAAGATTGATTCTGAACCACGTAGGATGAGGGTCTACGTTCGTAATCCCGGTTGACCGGTCGATGCTCCCTAGCCCATGGAATTCTCTTGTCCACTGGCTTCTAGGCCCTATCATTATCATCAAAGTCCTTAGGTCGTTTGGGGGAATTCGAGGCTCTCTCTTTATGGCGGCTGTTAGGACTGTCTCGCTTCATGTTCCTTTTGTCTTCTTTCCAGTGAATCTCAATCTGAGCTCGGGCCAAAGCCTGGTATATGATATTGCATTGAAACTTTGTCAACTTCTTGTAGAGTCCACTATCAGTGAGTAGACTATTATGAAAGGCTTCAACAACCGTCAGATGGTGGAGATCTGGTATGGGTTCATTTCTTTGTTGAAGCGGACCACGTAGCTTCGTAGGGATTCTCCTTTTAGCTGCTGGATGGCATTGAGGTCATCCGTTTTCCTCTCAAATTTGTAAGAGCTTGCAAAGTGTTCCACAAACTTGTTAGCTAGCTCTTGGTATGATCCAATAGACCTGTATAGGAGGCTGATGAACCAAGTGAGGGTTGGGCCTACAAGTGTCTCTCTGACACATTCTTGCCTCCTATTGGTCTGATGTCATGGCCATATACATCATCTTATATTTTTAATCGACAATATAGTCATTCGAGTCCGTAGATCCATCATATAGCCTCATGTTTGAGGGGCTGAACTTTTGTGAAAGCTCTATGAAAGTGATGGACTCTAAGAAAAAGGTATGTGAAATCGTCTCGGTATGGCTCTTCTTGATCAGTAGCCTAACCCTAGGCATGCTAGAGAGAATTACCTTTTTGAACTCCTCTATCTCATTGCATATGCTGGAGGTGACTTGTTGTGTTGAGTCTACCAAATGGAAGTCATAGAGAAATTACCGACTTTGTGAACGGTCCACTAGTGGTGGATCATCGCTGGCTACATCGTCGAATGCCCCCAGGAGGTTATTTTGAATGACGGGGCTGTTGGGGTGACCTTGGGGTCCTCACTGCTGAGAAGTCAAAGCCATCTACTCCAACTACTTCTGGAGGCTATGTTAATGCTCTACATCATGAGGTTTTCCTTCTCCAGTGCTCGTAATCATTCCTGAAGAGCATCCAACTGACCAGACACAGATTCTGGGGGTGCTCTCATTGCTAGAAGCCATGAATGATTCGAAAATCATAGATTGAGAGAGCTTTGCTTGCTATGAATCGCTGGGGCCCCATGGTGGGTGCCAAATTATAGACGCTGAATTTCACCTTCGGCCTACAATCGAGAATTTATGTGATGGGGGCACCGGACATCCTACAAAATAAAGGCAAAGTGAAAGTGGTGGATGTCGTAGGCACTCTGATGCTCAAGTCAATGGCGATGATAAGCGGGAAGAAAGGGAAGAGCAAGACAAATAATTACATTGAACTTCGTAGATTGCCATGAAGGCGGTAGGCTGGTATTTAGGGAGTTATGTATGTTTTGAGAACTCGAATGTGAGTGACAAAACTTGAATGTCTCAATCCCTTAGATCTCCTCTCTTTTTATAGGCTGTGAAGTAACCTTTATAGTCAGTTTAGGGTTTATTGGAAGTGTCGTATTCCAATCTTATTTAGGAAATGATATTAGAGTATGAATTGAATTAGGAGTGCCTAGATAACCAAGATTAAGAGTAATCTTTATTGTACCGGGATTGTACCACAATGTTAGTACGTGATTTGTCTCAATTCAAATACTTAGTTTCCTTATTAAGAAGGAATTAGTCATGTGTAAATTGGCGGATGATGTCTAGTGGGACATTACATTATATGGGGCAACGTTGACTGAGACATTGCTCATATATTGTCGGCTAGGACATCAAATAGTATGATTAGGGTCTACTGGAGACCTTTCGATTCATGTGGGCTCATGAAAGCCTTTAGGTCGTATAGGCATCTTTCCCTTGAGGTGTATAGGCTTGTGGGCCCTGTGGGTGGTAGGGTGAGGGCTGTGATAGCCTTGCAATGGATCATATCTAACCAATAGACTTGATGTCGTGTAAGATCAATGTTGACTAGAATGCCTATGTTGAGTGGGGCTCTGACAGTTGGATCTCATGCTGATTGGGCATTATTGGCAGCCTATGAGGCCACTAGGGCCAGATGAAGGTCAGAAAACATGATCTTATGCGAGTTTATCGCGTGGGCCCAAGTGTCGCCTGAGACACAATGACGCTTAGGTTCTTAACCCAAATTTGACCTGTACACAAGCTTTTACTAATTTTTTCTCCACTTATTTGGCATTTTGGCTTTTAATTTTTGAGGTTAATCATTTTACTTGTTAAAAGAATTAAATATAGAGGAGGAATATTGGACATTCTTTTGTGAGCTTTGGTTGAGCGAGAAACACGAGGTAGTTTTTAAAATAATACGAAACTGATAATTCTCTCCGTTTTTGTTGCTTACAATATTGTTAAATGTAAAATAAATGTTAAGAAAATGTGGAGAATCGTAGTCACCTGTTTTCAACATCGTGGAGGCTCCAAGCTATTTTCCCAACACCGTGCCGAATATTCTGAGGTATATATCCTAAACTATTTTTTAACATTTCATAAATTTTACTAATAATAACAATCACTTTATGTTTTTTTGCAGAGTAGCACAAATGGGGTGCAGTCATTTCCGGAGTTTTTCCGAGTGACGTATTACAATGAGAAGGAAAAATGGATCAATGAAAAATTCGAACGATACTACGTAAGTAAAAGTATTTAAAATAAATTCAAGATATTTTTAAATTTAATTTTTTTCTTTTCAAGTTCAAATATTAACTGAACTTTTTTTAACAGAACGAAATGGTAGAGGTCAAGCTACAAGCTCAAGAGACAGGGTCCGACCTTCTACCAGATGAGGAGTTGTCGCAATTGGTTTTCAAGAACCAGACAGCGTACAATGTCGGACTTGGCACTCGTAAGAATCGACGTCATCTGGACGCACTTCTGTTTCTTCTCCTACTAACCAGTGCCTTCGAGAACAATTAGCCAGCACCCAGGAAGAGCTGATGAAGACCCAAGAAAAGCTACTGCAGGTCGAGGAGGACCACCAAAGGAAGATACATGAGTTCGACCAGCAGATGAGGGCTTTCAGGAAGATGTTGGAGGCCTCACTCGGCCAGAGTGCATCGGGCTCAATCGCCCCTCCATCATAGCATCAGTAATTTTTATTTTCATTTGAATAAAAATTGACAGTAGCAGCGACTGTAAATACACTATGTATTTATTTTATTTAATAAATTTAATTTATAATAAATAAAATTAATTATTAGAATAAAAATAATTGTATTAGTATTCGGTAAATTTATATTTTTATAATAATATTTTTCAAAATAATATCGAAAGTTTTGAAGCAAAAGTACCTTAAATAATAAATTTCTTATACCATTTAGCGTCGAATTATTCGACGCTAAAATTAATAAAATAATATTCATATTTTAATATTTTATATATTTTAGAGTCGAACAGTATTCGTTGCCAAAATCCGTTATTTAGCGTCGAGAATATTCGTCGCAAAATAC
>SKCR01047391.1:37500-41298 GCA_019454045.1 Zanthoxylum bungeanum
CAGACCTCTTTTTGCAGTTGACACTTGGCGTCCATCCGGGACTCTATTACGATCCGATGGTTGGAATTATTCCGACGTTGTAATGAGAAGGTGAACCGATATCCTTGCATCTGTTTTGCAAAAATCTATACATTTCAAAAACTCTTCTTCCCTTCGGCTACGAAGCATCTGATTTAGTTTTACTCAAAGTTCTTCAACGTATTCGCCGTTTTTTCCGAGCATGGATCAAGTAAGTTTCCCGAACGACCTTCTTCCTCTTCCTTTTTTTTTCTTGCTTGCTGTGCTTTGCTGTTTCTCTCATTTTCATTTGTTTTGATACTTGCTAGGGAGAGATTTTATTGAATACTTTGCTTAGGGCACTTAAAACTTCATAGATTTAGTTTTTTCTGGAAACTTAGGATAGCTTGCGAATCCCTTGGTCATTTTTTAAGAATATGGTTGTAGACTGACCTTGGCCCTTTTATTTTTCGGACGTCTAGGATGTCTGATGACAGTTCTCCCCTGAAAACCCGGCTAAACCCTTGGCCCCTATTGCTGAAGAGCTTTCCTCTGCTCGGAGCACCCAGCGTGGAAGACCTTGATACTACCCCCACCCCTTCTGAAATTGAACAAGATACTTACCATCAGAGGGTTTCCTCGGAAGGATCCGGAGCCTGTGACTTTGACAGCTCGGCTCTGGACATGGTTCGGCCCTCTAAGATAACCGAGGATGATCTAGCACTGCTTCGGCAACGATATGACATCCCGATAGATATTGCTTTTGAGGTCCCTCTCCCATGTGATCGTGCCAGTCAGCCCGACGATGGTTCCGTGGCCCTTCTTCCAGCTTTCTTCGAGTGCGGGCTCCGGTTGCCAATTCAACCCTACTTCGCCTGGATGCTGGCCGAGATGGAGATCGCCCCCTGTCAACTAAGTCTAACAGTTGGAGGATCTTGGCCGGGTTGTATGTAGCTTGGCATCGAGCGGGGCTTGGCGAACCTTCTTTTGAGGAAGTGAAGAGGTTATATCGGTTGAAGGCCAACCCAAAGACTCACCATGGTTGGTACTACCTCTCTGCTTATGACAGTTCGTCAAACGTTGTCCAAAACTCCCTGACTCCAACAAGAATATCAAAGATCTTTGGTTCTGGGCCACTGGAGATTGGGGACGGACCCTGAGATCGAATGGAGAGGAGATCTTGGTCCCGGATATCTTCAGAGCGGGAGGTCAGGAGTTTAACCTTTAGTTTTCTGCACTTAGTTTCCCTTTTTTTATGTTTGGATTCTCACCCCCTTTTTTCTATTCCTCCTAGCCTGTTGGAGGGATGCTCCCAAGGTCTCCCACCAGGTCCGGAAGCGGGTATTTTGGGCTCGGCGATATACCGCCCATTAGAGGGAGTTGATAAACGATGCGACATTTTTTGAATCGGGACTTGTTCGGGCCGGTCCTCCCAAGGTCTCGGGTCGGATAGGTAGAAGTCTGTTGAACTTCTAGCCAACTCCCTTGTTTATTTATCATGTTTGATGTTGTCTCTCTTTTTTTTTTTTTTTATATGCTCAGGTCCTGAACCTTTCTTTTGTCTTTGTTTTTTGCATGTATGTCGAAGAGACCAAAGTACCTTGATCGGTTGACCGGTGCTGCGAAGAAAATTAGCCCAGGTGGAGCTGGTACTTCTCAAAAACGGCCTGAAACTTCTGAGGCCGGGAAGGTGGCTGAAGAGATGGAGCGTCCTAGCTCTCAAGGTCGGTCTTCACTTTTCCGGGGTGCTTCCAATGGGTGTTGCCCGTCCTGATAGCCCTCCAAGACCTTCCAGGAGAAGGAAGCGTCGATTTGGAGCCGTGGATACTCAATTAAGGCGGGAATTGGAGGAAGAGGAGGCTCCGAGCAGAGAAACTCCAGTTCGGCAGGAGGGTCCTTCCAAGAATGAAGGGTGCTGTGGTTCTTGGAGTTGATGACCTTGGGAAAAATTAGGGAGGCTACTTCCCATTTGGGCCGGCTTTCAATGAGCTGGCCGAGGGGCCGTACCTCCTGAGAAGATTCCGAGGTTAGGACCTTTCACACCCGAGGAGGTAGTTGCAAAGTTGTGCTCCCAGCTGGCCCAGGTCACTTCTTTTACTTCTCTTCTATATCCGTGGTGTCTTTGAGACTTTGTTTTATTTTCCTAACTTCTTTTTCTTCTTCTCGGCAGGCAAATTATTTGGCGGCCAAATAAGGACCTGTTATAAGCATTTTGTCCGAAGGTGGCCAAGCCCAGAGGCTTCAGAATCGTCTTTCTGAAGTGGAGGCCAGCTGGCTAGTGCCGAAGAGAGGAATAGGATCAATGCTGGCTGCGGTTGAGGCTGTTAAAACAAACAAACCCTTAAGGCTGCTGCTACTCTAGAGCGGAAGAACGCTGAAGAAGCTAAACAAGTTTGGTGGACGCCCGACTGAGATTTGGATCCTCAAGGTGGAAATAGGCAGATTGGAGTATAAGCTGCGGGCCAAGGAGGAGGAGCTGGGACGGGCCCGTGCCGAGCTTAGGGATAGGGAACTTGAGTGGGAGGCCGAGAGGGACTCCATTCGTCTTGAAGGGGTCGGTGATTGTGCGGAAATCATCCCCATGGTTCTACCTGATTTAGACATAGGTCCTATTCATGCGGCCATCCGTTTTTGTAAAGGGGAAATGTCTGAGAAAGAGTTTTATAGGTGGCTACCCACTCATCCCGAAGAAGTGATGGATCCCGAACTGATTTCGTCGCCCCGGTTCTCCCAGCTCCTCAAGAAACGTCCTGAGGTTCCTGCTCCTGGCGAGGACTATCCTGAGGTTCCACCTCCAATCCTTGAAGTAAGGGCCTCCCCAGGTTGCCGAGGTTGAAGCTGTTGTCCCCCCCTCCTGAGACCGAGCCGATCCATCTATCGTCTGAGCCGGCCGAGGAAGAACTTCTTGCCCCTGTGCGGGCTGATTGAAAAGGGGTAACCCGGACGGGGCCCTGTGTACACTTGTCTTTTTTTTTTTTATAACACTTCATATTTTATTCGAATATATATATATATATATATATATGTGTGTGTTTTCTGTTTTTCTCTCTTTTGTTCTTGTTTTCTGGGTGTTCTTCTTCAAATGATTATTTAAGCTCGTTCGTGAGGGGATAATACGAACCGAGACCCAAATTATTCAGTGGTCGAGGATTGACTCTGAGTTGTGAAGAACACGGATGGTGAGATGCAACCGGTGGGACGTAACCCGACCCCGAGCTGTAAGGAACACTTGGCCCTGGGGGAATGTTACGTCCCCAGTCCAAAAGATAGACTCGGTGGGATGTGGCCCGACCCCGAGCTGTAAGGAACACTTGGCCCTGGGGGAATGTTACGTCCCCAGTCCAAAAGATAGACTCGGTGGGATGTGGCCCGACCCCGAGCTGTATAACCAAGTGGCCTCGGCGGAACGAAATCCAGCCCCGAGCCGAATAACTGAATGGCCTCGGCGGAACGTAATCCAGCCCCGAGCCTGATAACTAAATGGCCTCGGCGGAACGAAATCCAGCCCCGAGCCAAATATCCAAGCGGTCTCGGTGGAACGAATCCAGCCCGAGCTTATTAATAAAGTGGCCTCGGCGGAACGAGTCCAGGCCCGAGCCGAACAATCATTGGGACTTGCTCCGAAGGGAAGGGAATCAACCTTTGAAGCCCTATCGAATCTGTCTTGGGCGTCCCCTTTTCCAGACCGATGAAAAAAACAAAAAACAAATTTTGGAAAATAAAACCAAAAAGTGTAAACAATAGCACGGATAACTCAGAACACGTCCTGTCCGAGGCCTCCAAACATAATTCTGAACCTTT
>SKCR01047392.1:0-42230 GCA_019454045.1 Zanthoxylum bungeanum
CCGCTCATCACCAATCACGAAGAAGAAGAAAGGGAGGCACAGAATGAGAGCTGAGAGCAGTGAGGGTGGAAGGTTCACTTAAGAAATATCATAAGAGAAGTAGGCTATAAGTAGGCCTAAGCCGTTAGCTATTGCTATTTTCCATAGCCAATATCCTCTTTCTCATGGAGGACTCTAAGGCTATATTGTGAGTAACGGGCCAAGGCTCCGCCAGGACCTGGAGCCCGAATGAATCCTCCGATGAGGAGTTTCCTGGGCTGGAATAGGGAATGATTTCCTCACCCGACATATTCAAAATAAAACAAGTAGATAGAATCCCACTAAGGCAGAGACCCAACCCTTCAACTAAGTAGATGCGAAGAAAATAGAAAAAGAAAGAGATGCAAAAAATGATGGATAATTCAATAATAAAGACAAGTCGAAAGCCGTACTTTTTTTTCAAGCGAAAACAATAAAGACGAAACAGGGAAACCAAACCTAAAAAAACGATTCAAAAAAGTACCGGATTGGAAGTGGTGGTCATTAAAGCTCTTACTTCTGATCCGCCCAAAGGAAATCGCTGCAAAAGCACCGAGAGCTCTAATGATGAGTAGAAAAAGAAAGTTGACCATACCAAAATGTGCCTTGTGCCTTTGTTTGATGAAAATCTTATTCTATTCCTCCAACTGCTCTTAGTCCGACTACTACTATTTTATCTTCGACGAGTAACTCCCTGCTCCTCGGGAAAAAAGGGCAGGAAAGGATTTTGTTACCATAAGTTGCCTCAATTTCTCCGTTGTTATAAAAGAACAATTCAAATTATCATATAATAATGCTCAAGCGAGGAGATGTTAAGAGCATCCTAAAAAAGTAGCAGGTCTCCGCCCCTTCTCTTAGTAGGGCTGCGTATCCGTAGTTTGAATCCACTTCTCAGTGGTCGAAGGCACAGTCTTCATCTCCTTGAATCGAATGCGATAATCTGCGAGAATTGCTTATGGCAAAGGACGATGCCCACGCTTCAGGTCGATCAGAAAGAGAAAAAGGATCCGCCATTTTTGGCGTCCCTAACAAGCCTTCTTTTCATATGGGTGTCAGTTGGAAGAACGTGGTCTCGCTTTTTGTGGCTAGTGGTAGCTTTCACCTTGCACCGTTGGCGCATCAGCCGGCTGTAATTCCTTTGTTGTCGTCTCAACTGAGTCATTATCATTTCGTCCACATAAGGATAGCTCCCACATTGCTGGTTGTACGAATGCCAAACATTGGGCCGATGAAACCTCGGCCTAAAAATTCTGATATTCTGGATGAAGTTTGAGTGTTCTCCATAGAACCTTGGTGCGAAGGTTTTCGGCCGCCACGCCATTGGCTCCCTTTTCGGTGGCTTTGTTTCACAAGCCTCTTCCAGCTCTCTCATCCATTCTATACTGTTCTGGCAGTGAACACATAAATTTTATGGAACCTTTCCTCTTTGGCACGGCTCTATCCTCTCGAGAGCGCTAGGGCGTTAATCGTTCTTATCTTCATCTAAGACAAGCTTAAATTTTGGAAAATTCATCTTAGTGAGGTCATAATTGATCATATTCAACTCCAACGGTTTAGAGAATGGGTTGTCGTCCACTGCCATATTTTTTCGAACGTTATTCGTCCAAATTCTATGGCATCTTGTAACACATTCCGAAACACTAGCCAACTGTTAGTTGAATGAGACCATGCATTATGCCACTTACAATATTTTTTGCCACTAACTTGGTCGGGGTTTGGCAATTTATGGCGGTTACTCAACTTAATTTGTTTATCTTTATATAATTAGTCGAATATGACATCAACTTTAGTGATGTCAAAAGAAAAATTCCTATTTTTTTATCATTTTTAATCTCTGGGCGTGGTTCGGCCCACGTCTTACAGACATATGGCTTTCCCTTAATTAATTCTGTCAGGCATAGGTCAGACGATTCAATATTCATTTCATCTATCTCATAGCTTGTATTCCGATAATAAGTTCCCTTACTAGCATTCTTTATCTGTTCTTCTTCTCTCAATAATCGTTCATACCTTACAATGCTAGTAGTGAGTTGGAGAAGGTCCTAGAACTCTCGATCTTGGAACTTCTTTTTCAAGTCAAAGTTAAGACAACTTTGAGTGATTTTTAAAAATTCTTTTTCTGGTATGAGTATATAGCATCGACCTCGGGCCGCTTTAAATCTTTGTAAAAATGTTTCAGCTCATTCACCCGACAACTGTCTCAAGTTTTCCAAGTCGGTCAGGGTTACTTTAGACTTGTTTTATAGAACTACGCATGGAACAGCTGCTCCATTTGGTGCCAGTTCTCCAACGAATTAGGTGGTAGGCTAATATACCAGGAAAAAGCTATTCCTGACAACGAGCCATGGAACAATCTTAGTTTATGGAAATCATTTGTCTCCCCACACTGAAGAGTAAACCGCCATATGTGTTCTATGATGGAAACTTTGCCAGATCTCGTGAACAGAGAGAACTCTGGTATTTTGTAATTCATGGGCCATGGATACGCTAAATCAATCCAATTCGGGTAGGGTTTCTGATATCTCGGCCGAATTGGCCTTATCCCCAAACCGAATTGATTTTGGAGAATCTCAGACATTTGTTCTCTTAATATATCGTTGCCATTGAATGGCACTCCTACAGACGGCGGTTGTGGTCCCCTTACAAATGAGACATGGTCTTAACCTTGTCCTTATAAACCTTGGGGCAACACTACTTCATGTTGTATAACGTTCGGCCCTTAGTGCGGGCCCAGACTAACAGGATTTGCCCCTTCTCGGGACATTGTTGGGGCAACAATCCCTTGTGGAGGAACGTTGCTTGTGTTAGGGTTGGTGCTCGGAGTGCCAATCCGGATCGTATTTATGTCTTATTCATGAATACAAGCAATTCCATTTTCCATAATATTACTTATTTAATGGTAGCATCTTTTATCTTTTATACACATATTCGATCTAATTACAATTAGATATCTAATTATGATTAGATTGAAACTAAATCTAATTTAGTGATACATGTATATTAGACAAAGACCCTAGGATTTACAACGTAGTGCGCAGTTATAACATAGTTTTCAATTGACATTTGGAAGCGTCACTATAAGTTGTATATCCTTAAATAAAGTTCCTGGTCAAGATTTACTAACATAGGTCGGTTAGTAAAATCCGCTGAGACCAGTACATGTCGTATATCGTGACTTGGTCCGATGGTTTTTCCCAATGAACCATGAGTCTCTGGAGACTCGTACAGACATGTAGGTGTTTATTTGATAAACACTGAACGACTCACTAAAGATTTCCTAATAGATGGTAAACCAACGTCAATAGGAATCTTCTCGAGTTGAGCGAGCATAGTGGTCATTCGACTTGAGATACCAATGTGGATATATGAGTTATCCTCCACACTTTAATGGCAATCACGTCAGCGATCTATTTAGATCAGACCTCCGCCTGTCTATTAGGTATAGACTGATGCTCACGATATCATGTTCGTATCAAGATAGAATCTGTCAGTCCTGTGTACAAGACATAGGCATCCTACACGTGTTTGCGATCTAGTAAATCCATGGTTGTGGTATAACTTCGGAAATCAGTTCCGAGTGTCATTTAGAGATCGTAAATTGAAAGTCGACTATATTATACCGAAAATATTTGACGTTCTCATCTATATCCCAAGTATAATATGGATAGCCTGTTGCGGATGGATTATACGTAAGCAATGACCTCGACTTGCATAGTTTAGCGAGATTATATGTGGTCGTCATAATTCATGAGTAGGTGGATTATGGACAAGAAATTGGATTTCGTGATGGATAAACCTAAACTTAGAGAGTCCCACAATATGAAGTGTACTCGTTGAGCACTTGGGCAACACGTTATGAATAATATTGTAGGGGTTTTATAGTGAAAATCCGGTAACGCAGCGGAATAATGGAAAATCAAAATTTTCCGATTTCAAAATTTTTCTTGGATATATTAAATAAACTTATTTATTTAATTATCTAATTATTAAATTCTGAGAAATTACACAAGAAATCAAATTTTTTGGTAATTGCCGAATTACCCCACAACTTTACAAATTGATCATTTTAATCCTAAAATTGTCAAATACAATTTTGGATGATTCTAAATTACTTCTAAAAATATTTACAACATATTCAATACATCAAAATCAGATTGCAACAAAATCCCAAACTTTTATCTAATTGCCGTGAGCACCCCAAATTTTCGGATAATTGTATTTTGGTCCTTTTAAGTTCTAAACATGCCAAGATCAAATCCAATCAACCCAAAAATTTACATGCATCATATACACTCCATAATACATCACATATATGAAATTCCTCAAATTTGTAAGGGCTTAAGAACCCTAATGTTAGTTCCAGTTTTAATTGGCTTATATCCGTGACAAAACAAGTTCAGTTGAGTTGTAATCTGTCGTGAAGATTGGTATGCAATTGGACTGGTTTTGCCTGCTGTGCTTCTGACTTCCGTTAGTGCTGCGTTCTTCATCTGGTTCGAACATCTGCGTTATTGCTGCTGTTGGCCAACGGTTCGAACATTGGCATTAGTGTGGGGTTTGTTAAATAGTTCGAACGGGTTGCGTTAGTGTCCCGTTCTTATTTGGGTTCGAACGAGCGTATTCCAGTGAGCAGTCGTTTGATTCCCGTTTCTTTGGGGTTCGAACACTGTCATTCCAGAGAGCTCCCGTTTGAGTTTCGTTTCCATTTCGTTCGAACGGCTTTTGCAGTTTTCACCGCGTTCGAATCACGTTCTTCGTGCGTTCGAACGGATAGCGCATTTTCTGTTTTAATGATGCGCCCTTTTTAACCTGTTGGTGCCCCTTCTAAACCCTACATATAAAAAGAATGCTCAGCCCCCAAATTCGTTGGAAAAAAACACATTACCCAAGAGCCATTGCCTTTGTTTTTCCCTTTAGTTTGAAAATCTCTCCCTAAGATTATATCTTATTTCTTGAGTGATTTTCTTGTTTATTCAAATGACACCATACACATACACATAACTACCTGTAGATTGAATCCATTGAGGCTTCAGAAGGTTTGAAGGAAGTTGCTTGGTGCATGCTCGAGGAGTTCCTTGGTGATTATGGTTGTGGGTTAAGAGTCGGCAAAGTTGTTGCTCTAGGTCTTTTCACCATCTCTGTAAGTTTTTCTCTTATAGTGGATTTGGGTGGTAGCCTATACCCGGAGTGGTTTTTTACTCTAACGAGTTTTCCACTTCGTAAACAAATCTCATTGCCTTCTTTTACTTTCACTGCCTTTTTACTTGTGAGATATTTGTTTTGTGTTTGAAGTAATTTATCTTATCTTGGTTGATTATTCTTCCATTGTGTGTTCTCTATTCGAAACGTGTTTTGAATAGTGTAGAAATTTTTATTTCCGCTTGTTACACCTATTCCCCCCATAGGTGTGTTGGGTCAGAACTTTAGTATTTTCAATTGGTATCAGAGCTTGACATCGATCCTTGACCCTTTTCCTAATGGAAAGAAGTCAACCCTTGAACTGCCCCCCATTCTTTGATGGGACTGAATATTCCCATTGGAAAGTTCGTATGAAGGGATTCCTAAAGTCCCTAGACGAGAGAGTTTGGATGTCGGTGGAGTATGGATGGAAACCACCTGTTGTTACTGTAGAAGGAGTTACCTCTCCAAAAGACAAACTCTCTTGGTCCAAGGATGAGTTTGAGGAGTGCAATAGGAATAGTAAAGCACTCAATGCTATACATGGCGCAATTTGTACGTCTGAATTTAGAAGGGTTTCTATGTGTGAAGTTGCTAAGGATGCTTGGGACATTTTGGCAACTGTTCACGAAGGTACATCGTCCGTCAGGAACAATAGATTACAAGATCTAGCCACTAGATTTGAAATAGCTAGGATGAAAGAGGATGAAACCTTTGATGAATTTTATGCTGAAATAAATGACATCGTCAACTCTAGTTTTAACTTAGGAGAATTATTCCCACCAGTCGTATTGTTAGAAAAATTCTTAGATCTCTCCCTGAAAAATTCTTCCTAAGATCACTGCTATAGAGGAGAGCAAAGACGTGGATAAGCTGAAACTAGATGATCTTGTAGGTAATCTTCAAATCTATGAGAGCAAACTTCCTGGTTTTAGAAAGACCAAAAATATAGCCATGAAATCTGTGAAAGTTGAAAAACGTGAAGAGTCTGATGATGACAAAGCTTCATCCCTTTCAGATGCTGACATGGTCATGTTTGTGAAAAGGTTTAAGAAATTCTTGAACCCTAAGAAAAATGACAATAATCCTGATAAGCGGTGGACTGAGAAACCTAGAGACAATAACAATCGGTATAGGACAGGTAGGAAAGATAATAGAGAAGAGAAGGATAAGAAATCTCAATCTATTAGGTGTCATGAGTGTCAAGGTTTTGGTCACATTCGTGCTGAATGTCCCACTTTCCTGAAATCGAAAGGAAAGAAAGCCATGGCTGTGTGTCTCTATCTGATGATGAAGAAGGAGATGAGGAATATTCTGATGACTCAGAATCAGAAAGAAATTTCTCTCACATGGCTTTTACCTGTAGTGTGGATGGCCTAGAAGAAGAAGGAGCTGTCAACGAAAAGTTGGAGAGATCTGAGTGTTTTGAACCAAGTGACTCTGAAGGTGAGGATGATATTCAGACCGCTTTTACTGAATTGTTCAATGAGAGTTTGAGCATCAAACAGTCAAATGCTGAAATAACCAAACAACTCAGAGAGACTGAACTCGAAAGAAATGAGGCACAATTCAAACTTGAAAAGAATCAGATTATTGTTGCTGATCTCAAAGAAAGAAACAAGGGACTGGAAGCTAGGATCAAGATGTTGGAAAGAGAACTTGAACAGACTCAGTCTAAATTGTCTGCCTTCTCGTGTGGGTCCCAAAAGATTGATCATATGATAGGGCTAGGTGTGTCCTCTGGTGACAAGAGAGGTCTAGGTTATGCTAAGACTGATGACAATAGTGCCTCCTCTTCCAAAACTGTTTTTGTTCCTGCTAAAAACTCGAGTGCCAAACCTGTTAGAGAAGTTTTCCCTAGAATATCAGGTGATCATTCTGTCACCATAAACAACTCTACTGATGATCAGCCAAAAGTCTCTAATGCTCAACCTAGGTTTGTTCCCACATGTCACTATTGTGGCAAAACTGGTCACAACCCGACCCAAGTGCTTCAAGCTCAGAAAGAACAACACTAGACCTAGGAAGCCTCTCACCAAAAAGACTCTAGCTCGTTAGCTCAACAGGTTTTTGAACTTGCCCGTCAGACCAAAGTCATTAGTGAAAAATTAGCCCTGTTGACCAGGAACTCTGAATCTAATAAAGATCTCAGACAGGTCTGGATTAGAAAGGAAGAATGCTATGTTGCTCACATAGCCCTCAAGGCTAGGGACAATCAAATGTGGTACCTTGATAGTGGATGCTCCAGACACATGTGTGGAGATAAAGCTATGTTTGCATCGCTCGAAGAAACCATGACTGGAAATGTTACCTTTGGTGATGGAGGAAGGGCACCGATTATGGGTAAAGGAAGAATCTCCTTACCTGGTCTTCCTGTTCTTGATGATGTACTGTATGTGGAAGGACTGACTGCAAATTTGTTGAGTATTAGTCATTTCTGTGACACTGGTCTAGATGTTAGTTTTAAGAAGAAAACATGTTCTGTGTTTAATGGCCAAGGCGAGTGTATTATTAAAGGTCTCAGAACTGCCAACAACTGTTACGGAATCTTCGTTGGTCAATCCTCAGTTTGTAATGCTGTTCATTTAGATGAAATTGACTTGTGGCATCAAAGGTTAGGACACATAAATTACCACGACCTGTCTAAAGTTTCAAGACGAAACCTCATTGTTGATCTTCCTAAATTAGGAAAGAAAGATAATCCTGTGTGTGGTCCATGTCAATTGGGAAAACAGACGAGAACTAAACACACTAATGTCTCTCACATTCTCACTAAAAGACCTTTAGAACTTCTCCATATGGATCTTATGGGTCCGTCCAAGTCTGAAAGTCTTGGAGGTAAAAAATATATTTTGGTTGTTGTGGACGATTTTTCAAGATACACTTGGATTGATCTCCTACGGGAAAAATCTGAAGCTGCTAAAATCATCCAGATCTTGTGCAGGAGACTGATGATTGAGAAAGATTTGAATATCTCCAGGATTCGGACTGATCATGGTCGTGAGTTCCAAAATTCTAGCCTCGGATCCTTCTGTACCGACAAGGGTATTAAACAGGAGTTCTCTGCTCCTATCACTCCTCAGCAGAATGGTATTGTTGAGAGGAAAAACAGAGTTATCCAAGAAATGGCTCGTGTCATGATTCACAGCAAAGGAATTGCTTTGCACTTTTGGGGAGAAGCTGTGTGCACAGCATGTCACATTATTAATCGTGTTTTCCTGAGACCTGGAACTGACAAGACTCCATATGAAATATGGAATGATAAGAAACCTACTGTCAAATACTTCAAAGTTTTTGGTAGTACTTGTTATATTCTGAGAGATAGAGAAAATCTAGGTAAGTTTGATGCCAAAAGTGATGAAGGCATACTCTTAGGGTACTCGCAAAACAGCAGAGCCTATAGAGTGTTCAATAAACGTACTCGTACGGTTATGGAAACTATAAATGTGACTGTGAATGATGCTGAATGCAGCTCTGACAATGATAAGGAATTAGTCCATGTTGTTGACAGGAATGATAAAACTGCTGATATTGGATCCCCTGACAACACGACGCTTCTGATCGCCCTGAGGGATGCAATTCTCCAGACAATGATAAATCTCGTGAACTGGTCCCTTCCTCTCGTGTTAAGCTGAACCATCCTAAAGAGAATGTCCTGGGAGATGTTTCTGAGGGATTGAGACTTCGTGGGAGATTGATCAATCAATTATCATTTGCTTCTATGTGTCTCAGATTGAGCCGAAAAAGGTTGAAGAGGCTCTCTTGGAAGAAAGCTGGGTGAATGCTATGCATGAAGAACTAAATCAATTCACTCGAAATGATGTCTGGTACCTTGTTCCTCGACCCAAGAATTCTAATGTGATTGGAACCAAATGGATTTTCAAGAACAAGATGATGACCAGGGTACCATAACTAGAAACAAGGCTCGTCTGGTGGCTCAAGGCTACACTCAGGTCGAAGGAATAGATTATGATGAGACATTTGCTCCTGTGGCCAGGTTAGAGTCTATTCGTATTCTTCTTGCTGTTGCGTGCAGTATGAAATTCAAACTCTACCAAATGGATGTTAAAAGCGCATTCTTAAATGGCTTTCTTCAAGAAGAGGTTTATGTAGAACAACCTAAAGGATTTGTGGATACCAATCATCCTGACTCCGTCTATAGGTTGAAGAAAGCTCTCTATGGTCTCAAACAGGCACCTAGATCTTGGTATGACCGTCTCACTGGTTATCTGTTAGATCATGGCTACTCTCGAGGGGGAGTTGACAGAACTATGTTCATTCGAAAGGTCGATGGCATAATCATTATTGCTCAAGTGTATGTTGACGACATCGTCTTTGGTTCACCTCGTGATTCTCTTGCTCATGATTTTGCCAACGCCATGACTCGAGAATTTGAAATGAGCATGATAGGAGAACTCAGCTATTTTCTTGGGCTTCAAGTGAAACAATTTGGATCTGAGACATATGTCTCTCAATCCAAGTATGCTAGGAACCTTGTCAAACGTTTTGGGTTGGATAGTAAGAAACATACTAGAACTCCCATGAGTACGAGTCTAAAACTTACTAGTGATCTATCTGGCAAAAGTGTGGATCATACTTTGTATCGAAGTATGATAGGTAGTCTATTGTACTTAACTGCTAGCAGACCCGACATCGCTTTTAGTGTAGGAGTTTGTGCTCGTTTTCAGGCTAATCCTAAGGAATCCCATATGAGTGCTGTTAAACGTATCATTCGATATGTTCATGGTACTGTCGACTATGGGTTAATGTATACTGAGAACTCCAATACCGTCCTAGCAGGCTATTCTGATGCTGACTGGGCTGGTTGCGCAGAAGATAGGAAGAGTACCACTGGTGGATGCTTTTATGTGGGTACTAATCTCGTTGCTTGGATGAGCAAGAAGCAAAATGTCGTTTCCTTATCCACGGCAGAAGCAGAATACATGGCAGCAGGGAGCTGTTGCACTCAACTTCTCTGGATGAAACAAATGCTAAATGATTATGGGATCACACAAGGAACTATGACAGTCTTTTGTGACAATTCGAGTGCGATAAATATATCCAAAAATCCTGTTCAACATTCTCGCACCAAACACATTGATATCCGTCATCATTTCATTCGCGAACTGGTTGAATCTAAGATCGTGTCCCTTGAGTATCTTTCTACTGAATACCAACTTGCTGATCTCTTTACAAAACCTCTTGACAACATTCGGTTTGAATTCCTTCGGTCAGCCATAGGGATGTGTATCTTCCCGTAGCTTGTGGTCATTTCTTGTGTCAGTGTGTGTGAGTCTTTTTCTCCTACTTTATCTATTTTTTTTTCTTCTCTTTTCTTTTGTTCTCTGTTTGTTATTTTATTTTTCTTAAATTCAACTCTATAAATGTGTAGCAAATGAGACTTCTATGGCATGGTTAGCGTATACATGTGATCCCGGTGTGTAGAATATATGATTGTGCATGCATGATATGCTTCATTTTTCTTGATGCTCTATATGCATGAGTGTGTGTGATAAAAACCTTTGGTATATCTTGTGCTTGCACCTTCACATACACGTTTTAATTTATCAAGGCTTGGTCGCATGTATGAGTTTTTGGAATAGCAATCCAATTTCTATCATATCCTGTTTGCTCAATAGTGTGACCTTTGACTAGTTGACCTTGCTATCCCCTTTTTGCAAAAGTAAAAAGAAATAAATTTAAAAAGAAAAATGAGACTCAAGTGCAAAAGAGCCAAAATGGCCAAATTCAAAAGATAAGGGCAAAAACCTTTCACTCGAAAGAGTTGTTAAATATGAGCTCATGATATTTATGGGGTAAATAATATAGCATGCAACAATGTTGCTTATTTTCAGGTCCTAGTGGTGCTGGGTTTGAACACATATTTTGTGGACTTGGTTTGATTAGAGATGGGTTTCTGTGGCTGTCTCCAGCTCATAAATTTAAGATCTTGAGCCTTGATTTGTTGTGCAATTTCTTTCTGTTCACGCAAGCGTTTGATATGCCTTAGTGTTTGGATCATATTCATAAGTGTTGTGTTTAGCAAATTGCAAAATGATGCCTGTTGTTTCATGTCATAATTATCATTTTCTTTTTTGGGTATCATTGTAACTGCCCTCCTGCTGTGTTCTGTCTTCATTTCGTTGGTGTTTCGTTCTTGTTTTCGTTCGAACTATCTTCGTTGGTGTCTCGTTCGATCTTTGTTCGAACGCCGTGTCGGTATTTAAATACCTTTGTGCGGTTTATGTTCGCACGATTCTTTCCTCTCCTCTTCCTCTTCTGGATCTTTCTCTTCCTCGCTATTTTCCTCCATTTTTTGGTCAGATCCAGCCTCTAATCCACTGATTCTCGGCTTCGTCTTCATCATCAAGGTATTTTTCCTCTACTTCTCTTCTGTTTTTGTCTTGTTTCTCAGATCTAGAATCTAGGGTTTCGCTCTTGCGGTTTATTTAGCCTTCTCTCTTGATTGAAGGCGTATGGTGTTTTGTGTTGTTTTTGTGTGTCTTTTGTGGCGTTGTGCATCTCGTTGGGGTGTTTTATGGCTCGGTCTTACGCCATCGCGTTCGAACGCCCCATGAATTTGCGTTCGAACGTTCTTTGTATCTTTCTTTTGTGTGTGGTCTGTTTTGGGTTGTCTCTTATTTCTTGTGGTTCTTGTGTTTCTCTAGATGCCTAAGAAGACCGTTTCTTCAAAGAAACGTCCCCGAGACTCTCTTCCTCGAGATAGTTTTCGCAGTCCCGCTCCTGGTAAACTGTTCGATGATCACTTCTCTCAGCGCAGTCTGTTTCTGGAGCGAAATGTCTTAATGATGAACTGCGTGATTCTGGCATTATACCTCTTTTGCTTAATCGTTGTTGGGGTCCTCTTTTATCGGGTTTTGTTGGTCCGTCGCCTCAGCTTGTCCAGGAATTCTATTCCAACATGGAGGTTGTTTCTGCCACCTCTTTTTCCGTGTACATTCGGGGCCACTACCTGGATATCGATCCTTCTGTTCTATCGAGGATTCTGGCTATTCCCGAGGTGCCATACCCTCAGTTCCCCTGGTCCCCTGCTGATGGACCTTCTGATCAGCTCGTCGTGGACGTTGCCTCTGGACAGCATCGTCCGTTTGGCGGAGGGACTGTTGTTGTCGCTACTTTGCTGCCGGCCTATCGTCTTCTTAACCGCATTGTATGTCATAATTTATGGCCCAAATCTCATGTCAACACTCAGCCCTTTGCTCGGATTACGTTCCTCTATGCCATTGAGCAGGGTCTTTCCGTAGACATACTCAGTGTGATTGTGCGGGAGATGATACGTATCTGCTCTGCTTCTTATGCTTCCCACACACTTTCCTATGGGTGTCTCATTCGCCGGATCATCTCGGCTTTGGTTCCAGATTTTGTGCATGATCCTCATCTTCCTCTCCTCAAGCCAATTGGTCGACAGACTGTCTCTGCAGGCGCTGCACATCTTCGTGCTCCTATTCCTGCTCCAGCTCCTGCTCCAGCTACAGCTCCGGCTCCTGCTCCACCGGCCTCGGGTTCTGCTTCCTCTTCTTCCGCTGGTCCTTCGTCGGATTTTTACCACCGCATCATGGATTCCCAGGCTACCATTATCGCTGAGCTTCGCCTGGTCTCCGGTGGCTTATCCGAGGTCCGTACTTCTGTTCGCCGCCTCGAGGATCAGTTTGCCCGTCACCTGTCATCCTCTCTTGCTGTCTCCGCTTCCGATGAGTCATCCGCTAGCTCGGAGTCTGACTAGTTGTTTTCTTTTTCGGATTTTTTTTTGCGATAGGAGGGGTTTGGTCGTTCTTGGGTCTTTCATTTTGTATTTTGTAGACCTGTCCTCTCTCTCCATTTTGTAGTAGCTTGTGATGTATTGCAACCTTTGATGTTAATCTCTGACATTTGCTCCTTTGCATATTTTTATCATTGTCTTCTCTCATATATGCTTGTGGTTTGTGCTTCATTTGTCATTTCGTGCCAAAAATGGGGAGAAATTTGTGTTTGGATTCAGGGGGAGATATATGCTTTATCTGTTTGTTAATCTCAATGCTTTTCACGGTATTTTGTTGTTTGTGAATGTTTTCAGGCAAACAGGTTATCTGCTGGTGTTTTTATTCCTTCAAGACTCTTGGTTAGGTATTAGATCGAGTCCATTTGTAATAAGTCTCTGTTTTGATGGTGGACAGTTGACTTTTTGCTTTTTCGGTCTTTTATCGTAGTTCTTGTATTAGGTAGTGTTTTGTCACGGAATGCCAAAGAGGGAGATTGTTAGTTCCAGTTTTAATTGGCTTATATCCGTGACAAAACAAGTTCAGTTGAGTTGTAATCTGTCGTGAAGATTGGTACGCAATTGGACTGGTTTTGCCTGCTGTGCTTCTGACTTCCGTTAGTGCTGCGTTCTTCATCTGGTTCGAACATCTGCGTTATTGCTGCATTGGCCAACAGGTTCGAACATTGGCGTTAGTGGTGGGTTTGTTAAATAGTTCGAACGGGTTGCGTTAGTGTCCCGTTCTTATTTGGTTTCGAACGAGCGTATTCCAGTGAGCAGTCGTTTGATTCCCGTTTCTTTGGGGTTCGAACACTGTCATTCCAGAGAGCTCCCGTTTGAGTTTCGTTTCCATTTCGTTCGAACGGCTTTTGCAGTTTTCACCGCGTTCGAATCACGTTCTTCGTGCGTTCGAACGGATAGCGCATTTTCTGTTTTAATGATGCGCCCTTTTTAACCTGTTGGTGCCCCTTCTAAACCCTACATATAAAAAGAATGCTCAGCCCCCAAATTCGTTGGAAAAAAACACATTACCCAAGAGCCCTTGCCTTTGTTTTTCCCTTTAGTTTGAAAATCTCTCCCTAAGATTATATCTTATTTCTTGAGTGATTTTCTTGTTTATTCAAATGACACCATACACACATAACTACCTGTTAGATTGAATCCATTGAGGCTTCAGAAGGTTTGAAGGAAGTTGCTTGGTGCATGCTCGATGAGTTCCTTGGGTGATTATGGTTGTGGGTTAAGAGTCGGCAAAGTTGTTGCTCTAGGTCTTTTCACCATCTCTGTAAGTTTTTCTCTTATAGTGGATTTGGGTGGTAGCCTATACCCGGAGTGGTTTTTTACTCTAACGAGTTTTCCACTTCGTAAACAAATCTCATTGCCTTCTTTTACTTTCACTGCCTTTTTACTTGTAAGATATTTGTTTTGTGTTTGAAGTAATTTATCTTATCTTGGTTGATTATTCTCCATTGTGTGTTCTCTATTCGAAACGTGTTTTGAATAGTGTAGAAATTTTTATTTCCGCTTGTTACACCTATTCCCCCCCCCCCCCCCCCATAGGTGTGTTGGGTCAGAACTTTAGTATTTTCACCTAATTTTAGAATTTCACCAAATTGGCCAATTTTACCAAATCTTTAAAATCCAACACTTTAATTCATTCTTTGCAACACCAAACAAGTCTCACCACTTTGAAATAACTCTAGAACAATTCTAGGTCATCAAGGAGTGGCTCAACAACTCTAAAATGACAACTTGATTATCAAATAATCAAAAGTAAGCCATTGAAACCCTTTCAAGCTTACTTACCTTCATACATCTTTCATTCCCGTCGACGTCTCTATTAGCAATCTCTAAAAGAACACTTAGAACTAACTTCTAAAGTGTACCACGGGCCCATGGTTTTTTATCTGATTGCTAATCATATATGGACTACCTATGCTCTGTAAACAAAACTGACAGATCATATCTCGACACACATAGGACACCCTGAGGATCTATCCACACCCAATGAACAGGCGGAGGTCTGATCTAAATAGATCGGTGACGTGACTGCCATCTAAGTGTGGAAGATGTCTCATGTGCCCACAGTGGTATCTCAAGTCGAATAATCATAAATGCTACTCAACCCGAGAAGAATTTTATTGATGTTGGTATACCATCCATTAAGAATCTTCGGTGAGTCGTTCAGTGTTTATCCGCTATAAACACCTACACGTCTATACGAGTCCCCAAGACTCATGGTTCATTGAGAAACCATTGGAATCATATATTCCAGTATACGACATGTATCTATCTCAACGGGTTTACTTTACTGACGTTGTAGTGTAAACCTTGACCATGAATTGTCTGAGAATGACAACGTCATGATACAACTCAATGTCAGTTGCGACTCTTTTGCAACAGTATCATGACTAATAATCCTAAGGTCTGTTAAGTCTTTACCATATAAGAAGGTATATTATATTATAGAAACTGCTCATTTTATTCATAATAAAACATTTGACAATAGTATTTTCTAAGAAATACAACCGGGAATTGGCGCTCAGATCACCAACCCCAACAAAATCTCCCACTTGCTCTAGTGACAATATCGATTGAATCTAATACCCATCGACTCCACATGTTTATCAAATAACTTCGGAGGTATAGCCTTCGTAAGCGGGTCTGCTACATTATCTTCACTCGGTACTTTGCACACGATAATATCCCCTCGCGACACAATTTCTCGAATGATGTGGTACTTCTGTTCCACATACTTCGACTTCTGATAATCCCTCGGTTCCTTTGTTTGCGCAATGGCTCCAGTATTATCACAGTATAACGGAATCATATTCTTGATACTTGGGACAACTCCCAATTTTGTGATAAAGTTCCTAATTCATACATCTTCCTTTGCAGCTTAAGAAGTTGCAATGTATTCAGCCTCTGGGTGGAATCTGTTGTTGACCCATGTTTGGAACTCTTCCAGCAAACTACACCTCCGTTAAGGGTAAAGACGAATCCATATGTAGACTTTCTATCATCAGGATCCGATTGGAAGTCGGAATCCATATACCCGTTAACTTGTAGTTCACTTCCTCCATAAATTATCAACTTATCCTTAGTACCTTTAAGATACTTCAGGATATGTTTAATGGCCATCCAATGGTCATTTCCCGAGTTGGACTGATATCTACTGGTTACGCTAACAGCAAAACTGATATCAGGCCTAGTACATAACATGGCATACATTATGCTACCCAAACACGAAGCATAAGGTTGGTTAGACATTCTAACATTCTCATCTTCTGTTTGTGGACTCAACTTCTTCGAAAGATAAATCCCATGTCTGAACGGTATGTTTGCTGTCTTACAGTTACCAAAATTATACCGTTCCAAGATCTTATCTATGTATGTTGATTGGGATAACCCAATCAGCTTCATTTGTCAATCTTATAGGCTTTTATAACTAAAACATAGGAAGCTTCTCTCAGGTCCTTCATGGAGAAATTCTTACAGAGGTAAGGTTTGACGCCTTGCATCATCCTTATATCATTCCCAATTATTAGGATGTCGTCAACATAGACGACTAAAAATACTACCATGCTCCCACTGGCCTTCTGATACACACAGGATTCTTCCGAATTCTTGAGAAAACCAAACGATCTAATAATCTCGTCGAATAGAAGATTCCAACTTCGTGAAGCTTGTTTAAGTCCATAAATGGACTTCTTAACCATACATACCATACCCGAGTTTTCACTAGACGCAAAACCTTCCGGCTGTTCCATATAGATTTCTTCATCAATAAATCCATTTAGAAAAGTTGTTTTGACATTCATTTGCCAAATCTCGTAATCATGATACGCAATTATAGAAAGCAAAATCCTAATAGACTTAAGCATTGCTACTGTAGAAAAAGTTTCATCGTAGTCAATGTCAGGTCGCTGCGTGTAACCTTTTGCTACCATTCGGGCCTTGTAAGTTTCAACCTTACCATCAGGCCCATGCTTCCTCTTGTAAACCCATTTACAACCGATAGGAACAATTCCTTCGGGAAGCGGAACCAAGTCTCAAACTTGATTCTCATGCATTGAGTCTAACTCTGATTTCATGGCACTTTGCCATTTCACGGAGTCGATGTCCAACATCGATTCTCTATAGGTAAAAGGATCAGTCTCTTCAACTAAGAGAACATCGAGACTCTTTTCTTGTATCAAATACAAGCGTTCAGGAGGTCTAGATACCCTTTGTGACCTACGGAGTGTGTGTGTTGAAGGTTTTTCATCTACTTGAATCTCAGTTTCCTCCATTGGTTCGTTGTTTTCAGGTTGGACTTCATCAAGTTCAACCTGTCTATGATTACCACTTTCTACAAAAATTCTACTTCTAGAAATCTTGTGAAGCGAGCTACGAACACATTTTGATGCTCGGTATCATAGAACAGATATCCCCTCGTGTTCGAAGGATATCCAACAAACCTAAACTTTTACCCTCGAGGTGAAAGCTTATCCTGCTGAGTCATCCTGACATAGGCAGGACAACTCCAAATCTTAATATAACTAAGATTTGGTTTCATACCGGTCCATATCTTATATAGAGTCGTAGGTTTGAAGGAATCTTATTCAAAAGATGTGCAGCTGTTAAAAGAGAGTAGTCCGATAAGTAATAGGGCAAATATGTAAAACTCAACATTGATCGGACCATATCCAATAAAGTCTGATTTCTCCTCTCAGACACTCCATTATGTTGTGGAGTACCTGGAGGAGTATATTGAGCGAGAATCTCATTCTCCTTCATATAATCCATGAACTCACTGCTCATATATTCACCGCATCGATCAGATCGAAGACATTTAATATATTGACCAGTCTGTTTTTCTACTTCATTTCAGAACTTTTTGAACTTTTCAAAAGTTTTCGATTTATGTCGCATCAGGTAGATATAACCGTACCGTGACAGATCATCGGTAAATATAACGAAGTACGAATAACCACTGTGAGTAGTTTGACTTAGTGGACCACATACATCAGAATGTATGAGTTCCAGTAAGTTAGTGGTGCAGTGTCCAACACCAGAAAATGGGACTTTGGTCATCTTACCCTAAATACACGATTCACAAGTTGGATAGGATTCAATGGTGAGATCTGGTATCAAACCTTTCATAACCAATTGGGTAAGGCGTTGAACGCCTATATGACCTAGCTGCATATGCCAAAGTTCAGTATTATTAACAACAGGTAAACTACATTTATTAACTCCAGTACTTAAAATATCTTTTGAAGTATGCAATTTGTAATGACCATGATCATTTGGACAACAAAAGATCTGAATATTACGTTTATCATATAAATACAAAGAACAGTTCTTAATATTAATACGATAACCTTCTATATCTAATATAAAAAGAGATATAATATTAGCTACACATCCTGGTAAAAGGTAGCAGTCATACAACAAAAGTTTCACACTCGGCAAATGGATCTCGCATACTCCCACTGCAACTGCATCCAGAGAGTCACCACTCCTAAAGTGCAACTGCATCTCTCCAGGCTTTAGTTTCTTACTTTCCTTCAGCACCTGCAACGAATTGCAAATGTGAACAGGACAAGCAGAATCCAAAATCCAGCTGGATGTTATAGTTTCACAAGCTAGTGAGATATCAATAACTGGAAAAATAAATATACCTAATGCTATCTCTCTCCTTATCTGAGAAATGTAGTCAGAACAGTTCCTTTTTCCAGTGCTCAACTTTGCTGCATTGATGGCATTTGTCTTCGGAAGCCCTCTTGGGCTTTGCTATCTTTCCCTTCGGTTGAGAACCGAAACCCTTCTTCTTCTTCGCTTTCGTCTTCTTTCCCTTTGACCAGGTCTGGGAAGAAGCAGAAAGTGAAGTAGGTTTCAGAGGGCAGTCGGTACTCCCTTCCTTAGGTCCTCTTCTGCCATGATCAGCATCCTATGCAGCTCATGGTAGGTACAGATAATGCCATTCATGTTGAATTACATCACGAATTGGCGATATAAAGCTGGGAGCGAACCAAGAATGACACTCCTATCGAGAATGTCATTCATAGGGAGATTATGTTGCCTCAGTTGATCGATCAAATTGATCATATGAAGAACATGCGAGCTCACAGCTTGCCCCTTGCCCAGTCGCGCATGGAACAGTTCCATCGTAACTTTGTGAACAACGATTTGTTCTTGGTTCATAAACGATTCTCTTAATCGCATCATCATACTATACGCATCTGATATTCCATAGTATTGTTTCTTGAGTCCCGGTGCCAGCGAACTTAAGATGTATGATTTAACTTTTAAATCATCATATTTCCAAGATTTGAAAACTTGGCGTTCCTCCGGTGTTGCGTCCTCAGACACAGCAAGGGGCAGCGAACCCTCAAGAACATATCTCAACTTCTCGGAATCAAAGACAATCCTTAAATCCAAGTCCCAATCGGCAAAGTTCTCAGCGCCTTTGAGTTTGTTCGTATCTAACATACGCGCAAACTGATTAGTCGATTGTGCCACCATCGCAAATCTATCATATAGATCACGAAAAATGGTTAGCAGATATAAAGCAGTTTCATATAATATTAAAAGCATTAACTAGATCATGGATTTTTAATCTAAAAATGCCCCTCCTACTAAATCATTTAATACTGTAATCCCCAAACAGAATACAAAGATTTAATAATTAAATTGAATACAAATAGTGAAAGGTGGATCCCACGAATATATTTCAGTTCACAGCAGTGGCACGGTCTTGCCTACGTATATTCATCAGGTAGACAACTCATTGTCAATCACTCAATAGTGACTTCTGGGTTTCCGGTCCTGGTCAACTTTGGCACGTTCACAAGGAGACGTACCAAGGTTAAACTCGTGAATGATAAACTCAAGCTACTTGCGTAACCCTGACAGCTAGGACACGTTCAGGATTCCGCTTTCGCTTGAATTTTTCTAGTATCTAATATACATCCGGCATAAATAAATCTATATCGGTTACACCATCACAGCAGCGGCACAGTCTCGAATGTAGTCACGAAAAAATATTTATAAATCGTATTGACAAGATGGATCATGTAATATGCATCAAATACATAATTAACATAAAACCTTATTAATTATGGATTTTCCGCAAAAGATGTTTTTTTACTTTATTTAATCAAATTAAATAAACACATGCATGCAACAAGTAAAGATTAAATTAAACATTGAATTTAAAAGGCATAATCATATTAGGTTGCCCAGAATCAGACTCGCTCTGATACCATTTTGTAGGGGTTTTATGGCGAAAATCCGGTAACACAGCGGAATAGTGGAAAATCAAAATTTTCCGATTTCAAAATTTTTCTTGGATCAATTAAATAAACTTATTTATTTAATTATCCAATTATTAAATTCTGAAAAATTACACAAGAAATTAAATTTCTTGGTAATTACCAAATTGCCCCATAATTTTACAAATTAATCATTTTAGTCCTAAAATTGTCAAATATAATTTTGGATGATTCTAAATCACTTCTAAAATGATTTTCAACATATCCAATACATCAAAATCAGATTGCAACAAAATCCCAAACTTTTACCTAATTCCCGTGAGCACCCCAAATTTTCGGATAATTGTATTTTGGTCCTTTTGTGTTCTAAACATGCCAAGATCAAATTCAACCAACACAAAAATTTACATGCATCATATACACTCCATAATACATCACATATATGAAAATCCCCAAATTTGGAAGGGCTTAAGAATCATAATTTTACAATTTCACCAAATTGACCAATTTTACCAAATCTTTAAAATTCAACACTTTAATTCATTCTTTGCAACATCAAACAAGTCTCGCGACTTTGAAATAACTCTAGAACAATTCTAGGTCACCAAGGAGTGGCTCAACAACTCTAGAATGGAAACTTGATTATCAAATAATCAAAAGTAAGTCATTGAAACCATTTCAAGCTTACTTACATGCATACATCTTTCATTCAAGTTCACAACCAATTAAACACAAACTATAAGAGTATAGATAACATCAAAGCATCACAAATTGAAGCCAAGCATGTTAGAAATATTTTTCATGTTGAAGATTTTAAAGAAAAACTTACAAATACAAAAGACTTACAAGCTTTTTCCTTTTTACTTCAAACTTTTCTCTCAACTTCTTTTGTGTTATTTTTGTGTCTAATGAACTTATGAAACCTTAAAAATGAAACAAAACAATTTATACCTCCACTTTTAAGCCTTGGCTGAATTTTGGAGATGTTAAAATATCTAGATATTTATTTTTGTTTCATAAATTTGCTTTATCAACTTGCATAAGTCATCATCAAACCATTTAATGAATTTCTTAAAGTCAAATAAAGCAACTAAAAGCATTTCCTTAATTATCACACTTAGGATATTTATATTTTTAATTAATTTAATTATTTAACAATTAATAATTCAATAATTATTTAAATATAAATATATTAAATATATGTATTATATTTACATTAAATATTAAATACATATATATATTTATGATATTAGTCAAATATCTCAATTTGACAATTAATTAATGTGTATTTGATAAAATCTATCATTAAACGCAAATACAAAAAAATTAGGAAATGATTATTAGGTCCATTCGCATGTATTTTTCGTTTAACATTTAAACGACTTATAAATAATCAGTATTATTCATAAATGTTGCCCTAGTGATCTACGAGTATATTTCATTAGTGTGACTCTCTAGATTCAGGCATATCTGTCACGAAATCCAATTTCGTGTCCATAATTTACCCACCCGTAAATTATGACGACCACGGATAATCTCGCTGAATCATACAGGTCGAGGTCATGGCATATGTTTAATTCCTCTGTCACAGGTATCCGGATATATCCCAGAGATATAGATGTAAATGTCAAATCTCTATAGGGACTATCATGTCGACGTCTCTATTAGCAATCTCTAAAAGAACACTTTGAACTCATTTCTTAAGTGTACCACGGGCTCATGGTTTTTATCTGATTTCTAAACATAAATGGACTACCTATGCTCTGTACACAGAACTGAAGGATCATATCTCGACACACACAGGACACCGTGAGGATCTATCCACACCCAACCAATAGGCGGAGGTCTGATCTAAATAGATCGGTGACGTGACCGTCATCTAAGTATGGAAGATGTCTCATGTGCCCACAGTGGTATCTCAAGTCGAAGAATCACAAATGCTACTCAACCCGAGAAGATTCTTATTGACGTTGGTGTACCATCCATTAAGAATCTTCGGTGAGTCGTTCAGTGTTTATCCATTATAAACACCTACACGTCTATACGAGTCCCCAAGACTCATGGTTCATTGAGAAACCATTGGAATCATATATTCCAGTATATGACATGTACCGGTCTCAACGGGTTTACTTTACTGACCATGTAGTGTAAACATTGACCAGGAACTGTCTGAGAATGACAATGTCATGATACAACTCAATGTCAATTGCGACGCTTTTGCAACAGTATCATGACTAATCATCCTAAGGTCTATTATGTCTTTACCATTTAAGAAGATATATTATATTATAGAAACTGCTCATTTTATTCATAATAAAACGTTTTATAATAGTATTTTCTAGGAAATACAACCGAGAATTGGCGCTCAGAGCACCAACCCCAACAAAATCTCTCATTTGCTCTAGTGTCAATATTGATTGTATATAATACCCATCGACTCCATATGTTTATCAAATAACTTCGGAGGTATGACCTTCGTAAGCGGGTCTGCTACATTATCTTCACTTGGTACTTTGCACATGATAATATCCCCTCGCGACACAATCTCTCGAATGATGTGGTACTTCCGTTCCACATGCTTCGACTTCTGATGCGCCCTCGGTTCCTTTGATTGCGCAATGGCTCCAGTATTATCAACCTATAACGGAATCACATTCTCGATACATGGGACAACTCCTAATTTTGTGACAAAGTTCCTAATTCATACAGCTTCCTTTACAGCTTCAATGTATTCCGCCTCTGTGGTGGAATCTGTTGTTGACCCTTGTTTGGAACTATTTCAGCAAACTGCACCTCCGTTAAGGGTAAAGACGAATCCAGATGTAGACTTTCTATCATCGAGATCCGATTAGAAGTCAGAATCCATATACCCGTTAACTTGTAGTTCACTTCCTCCATAAATTATCAACTTATCATTAGTACCTTTAAGATACTTCAGGATATGTTTAATGGCAATCCAATGGTCATTTCCTAGGTTGGACTGATATCTACTGGTTACGCTAACAGCGAAACTGATATCAGGCCTAGTACATAACATGGTATACATTATGCTACCCAAACACGAAGCATAAGGTTGGTTAGTCATTCTAACTTTCTCATCTTCTATTTGTGGACTCATCTTCTTCGAAAGATGAATCTCATGTCTGAACGGTATGTTTGTTGTCTTACAGTTACCAAAATTATTTCGTTCCAAGATCTTATCTATGTACGTTGATTGAGATAACCCAATCAGCTTCCTTTGTCTATCTCTATAGAGTTTTATGCCTAAAACATATGAAGCTTCTTCCAGGTCCTTCATGGAGAAAATCTTACAAAGGTTTATGAGATTTTATCACATAAGTCTTAGATGTTTATTCCGTATGGTAAAGGATGGTCTAATACGAGATCACACCATTTATCCTTATCCATTTAATGAATATTGTATTCAGGATGTGATTAAATCTCATATAACCAATGATCATCATTGGACCACAGATTTATTAGACTAATACTTTGGAAGTATGTAGTTTAATGAATTAGAAATTGCCTTGGATAGTTTTCTTCACTTTGTAACTTAGTTAATGAAATGTCATTACTTAGTTACATGTTTCTAAAAGAATATATATTGAATGTCTTGAATGGTTCGAGAACTTTCAATATGTTTCTAATGAAACGCGGATAAAATATTTTGAATGGTTCAAAGATATTCTATTTGAAGTGTTGAAAACTATATTTTAAAATTCATCGTGAGTCTTTGAATTGTTCAAATATGTTTGATATGATTAAATATATGAATTTATGGCAATTAGTTGTAAAGTTATTTAATGAATGTGATTCTTACTCAATATTATTCTTCTACGATTCCATCGTGATGGAATTGATCAGTGGGAGAAATCGAATCTTATATGATTTGATTCGTTTGATATTGAATGTTACCGAATTAGTTTCAATACTCTTGGGGTTATGCTCCAGTAACACTAATTCATCATTTTAATTATTGTTCCATTAGTTTCCACAGTTACGTATATGATATGTATAAGTAGAAAATTTGAATCTTGAAAAGTTTGAGATTTGAATCTTTCTTTTGTATATACTACAGTTACAATATTCTATTAAATAGTATGACTATGTGTCTATGGAAGTCCGAAATCAGGGTAGGTGTATTTGGTCTTAACTTGAGACTTGCACCGCTAATACTTACGATAATCAATATACTTTAGTTGAGGTCGTCCAGGGCTTTAACAGGTTCTATGTACGCCAATGCTGGGTATATTGAGAATCGTAGTGTGTTGGGTGTGATGTTAAGACGGAAGTATCACTCCAGTCATATGGAGATGTTGGTCACATAGGATACGGAACTTGTTCTCTTAAATGCTCGAGCTATCGGGATATTATGACAAGGTCATGTATATCCGATTATAGAGACTAGTTACCAGACATCTGATATGTGCTTCGTACGGGGCAGACACAATTCCAGCCCCAGGCCTTGCACGTGAACATCCGATACTGGATCGACATACACAATACTACGGTATACTACGCTTGATATAGATCACATATTCCTATAAGGATATTTCTGGAGAATTGGGTAGGCATGGCGCTTTGCTAGAAGCCAACATTGGCTTGTAAATCGGTATAAATGTAGTACGAGGTACTTACGTGTTCGGATAGTCCGACGACCGTATTTACTGCCAACATATCCGGGGATCTCATGGGTCGCTTCCCGAAGATTCACCGATGATGTATGACTCGCACTTTAATTAATCTGGGATTAATTAGAAGAGAGAGAAAATTAATCTGGGATTAATTACAAAGATATTTTATCTGGGATAAAATATTAATTAAAGAGAGAGAACGATTAATTTGGAATTAATCGATAAAATAATATATTCGATATATTATGCGAAATTGGATTTCGACGCGGAATTAAAATTAGATTTTAATTCGGGCGAACGAATTAATTCTAAATTAATTCGTTAGCGACGTGAATAGTGAATTCGCTAGGCGTAATCGTTTAATTATGTCGCGACGGAAAATTCATTAATTCGGAATTAGCGAACCCGAGCCCGAGTGTGATTGCGAGTGCATTCGCATTTCAAATTTGATTGCGGCACGCGAGTCACATCAAGCGTCAAATCGCTAATCACATCAAGCGTCAAATCACATGTCACTTTGAGTGATGTGACAATTTGATTGATTGATTTGAGTGAATGATGTGGTAGTTGAAAAGCATTAATGGGCTTTTACTTTTGACTTTTTGGTAAATGGAAAATGCTTTTTGTATTTGTTTTTTTTTTTGGAAAATAAAAATAAATATATAAGTAAAACATTTTCCTTCTCTATCCACTTGACTCACGGTCTTCATCTCTTTTCCCTCCTCTCTCACACGGCTTAGAGTCGATTCTTTCTTCTTCTTATTCTGGTTCTGCCGAACGAAAATGAGAAGCAAGATAATGATTTTGTTGCAAAATCTTATGCTAGCACACACCATGAGTTTGAGAGGCTTGAAGACTTGTGTTCATCGCGTTGCAAGATCCGCTCAATGTGAGTATATTCTGCACCTTCTTTGATGTGTATTCATGCATTTTCTTGCTTGATTTCATGATCTTGGGACCTAATCTAGAAACAAACAATGGTATCTTGAGCTTTGATCAAGCATGAAAATTTTAGGGTTAAAATTGGGTAAACTCGATTTGAGCATGAATTGGTTGAATTGTTTGATTAAGTATGCTTGAATGAGGTTGAATTGATGTTGTGTATGATCAATTTCAAGAAATTTGGTTGGATCAAATTTTCCCCAAAAGTATAGGCTTGGCCGAAAAATGTAAGACCCTAATTGTCTTGGTAATTTTTGTTTGTTTGATCATTGGATGACTTAAAACAATAGGGTAATGTTGTTTTGAAGTTCAATTGGATTGAATTTTGATTTGGAACAATTTTCCCTTTAAAAGTTGGCTTGGCCAAATTCTTAGAGAAATAAAATTCATGGTGATTTTTGTTGTTTGATTCATTGGATGAGTTGAATTGATTTGGGAAATGATGATTGTGGATTCAATTGGATTGAAACCGAATCGGATTGGAAAAACCCCTAATTGCCGAGACTTTAAGCATGTAAATTGGGTTTGATTTTGATTGAATTGTGTTGGACACTATTTGATGTAGATGTGCATGATTAATTAGGCTAATTGATGTTTTAGAAATGTTAATTGGGTAATTAATTGTGTATTACACTTAGGTTAATTAATTGTGGAATTTGGAATTTTATAAGTTAATTAATTGGGCTTGAAATTGGATTTGGGCCTTATAGGTTGTAATTGGGTTTTTGGGCTTGGTTGTACCAAGTTAGGTTTAGGCCAATTTGGTTGGATCCAATTGGGGCCCAAAACCGCATCCATAAAGTCCAATTATGACTTAATGGACCTTAATTATTTAATTAGGCCTAATGGGCCAAGATTGATTTATGGGCTTATGGGGTAACTCCCAGATTGGATTTTGGTTATGGGTTTGACCCAAGTTGACCAAAAGTCCACGCCTTAAAGAAATTAATTAAAAGCCCATTGGACTTTAATTAAATAAACATTGGATGTTAATCGGGCTTTGAGACCCGTAACGATTGAATTTGGAATTTAAATCGTAAAAGGTTTATTAATAAAGTGTAATATTTAATTTGGAATTAAATAAATGAGTTAGTATTAAATACATATTAAATTGGATTTAATTATGTAGTTTAATTTAATTCAAGAATTCGTACTTTGAGTACTTATTCGAAAAACGAGTTTGACTCGAGCAAAATCAAATCGTTGTTTGAACATTGGATGATCACTAATTATCATATTAATTAATTGGATTAGATTGATTGATAACATGCTTGTGTGAATACATGGTTGCGATGCATGAATAATGTATATCGGATGGATATTATATGGGTGGGCCAATTTTAGAAATTGTAATAAATTTGATTTATTAATTGGACCTGCGTGTCCAGCCTTATCACCTCTATACTCTTTGTATTCTCTTCTCACCTATTCCCCTCAATGTAAATGAGGTTTCTTTAGAAGTGTAGTGTAACGGGTAGAAGTAAATACATGTGCTAGCGGGAGAGAGAGAGATGAGAGATTTGATCTAGGATCAATGTAAAGTATCCATCCGCATATCATTATTATTTTATCATATGCGCTTTATTATGTATTAGAATGCATGTTTAAGGGTGTATGATGATGAGACCTTAACAAAGATAATAAATTGGTTGCCAATTTGCACGCGAAAAACCCTCGCTCAATATTAAGCGTCTTTCCTTCCATTGAGTGATTCTCACTCAAGATCCGAGACGGCATTGGTTTGTTGGCCAAAGTCAAGGCCTTTGTCTGTCGAAGATGTGTTTGAATCACGAAGGCTTTGTTCCATATTGGTGTCTTGTCCAAGTTGTGGTTTGTTGGCCAAAGTCAAGACCACTTCTTGTCCATCGACATTGATTACGAAGCTTTCCATGGTCAATGGGTCGCGCTTGACTGGGATCACTAAGTTTGTTGTGCCAAAGCCAAGGCTTAGTTGATTCAGAGGAAAAAGGTTAGGTAATACATTGGATGTACTGGCATATATAAGATATATGTTTCGGACTTGGATGTCCCCCTACCGGATCTAGGAATTGGATTGGATCCAATTGATCTTAGAGATCTACCTAGTTAATTATCATACAATTTGTTGGCCAAAGTCAAGATTGTGTGATATTTAACGGGATCCGAGCCCACTAGGAAACACTGTTTCCCAAGTACTCGACAGAGGGTTAGAGGCTCGCCGAAAAATAGCGGGAGGCAAGAATTGAATTTGCAATATTCGTTCAATTACTCGCCATATGCGCTCATTCAAATTATTTCGTCGTTAAATTAAATGTTAGTTGGACTAATATTTAAAATTGTTGTTTTAATAAACAGTTGGACTGTATTATAGTTGATTATATAATTGGATTATAGTAATCAATATATTTGAATTAATTAATTTCGATTTACAGTTGATTTTATAATTGGATTATAGTAATCAATGTAATTGAGGTTAATTAATTTAAATTATATTTGATTGTATAGTTGGACTATAATAATCATTATAATACATAGTACCACAAATCGTTGATTAAATAGTTGGACTATTAGAATCAAGATATAATTGAAAGATTGACATTTAAAACATAATCCTGGGGAAAATGTGTTTAAATGGTTTAATTTTCAAATTGGGAATAAATTTCAGGATGGTTCTGAAAAATAATAAGTTACTTTATTTGATAAAATAACATATTAAGCCTAAGCCCAGAGTTAAGCAAATAGTAGAGCATAATCTTTGGAAGATCATGTAATGATAACTTTAGTGCTTAATCCATTATACTTGTCAAGTAGACTCCTTAATTTCTGAATCAGAACTAAGGATTAGATCCTTAAAGTATGATAATGAAATTGAAGGATTTTCATGGATCCATTTTATATCTTTGAAATACTAAATTGCAATAAATAATTCTTGGAGAATTAATGACTATTCTCAATGAGATAACGTCAAACTTTGCAATTAGGCAAGTAGCGCAAGGCGTACCTTACTTCGATATTCTAGAAACCCGAGGCTTGGCCAAAGGCTACTGGAATGTTGAAAATGACAAAGGCAAAATCATTATAATCTTCTAGGAAGATAAAAGGACATATCCCAAAATGTCTGCCTAAATGTGGCAAACGGGATCGCGGAAGCGTGACTGCCGTTTGGACAAAGCAGACATGAAGGAATTGAAGACGAGCAAGGCTCTAACTTCAAATATGGTTGTCATAATTATGTTCACTACTAGTATTAAAATTGGATTTTAAATACTTAGTGTGATACATAAATATATATGTATTGATGATCAGAATCTGTTTTGAACAAGATACTGACTTCAATAGAGATTTATCTGCGAATTGGAAACGGGACTAAAGTCGATGTTTTAACCGTAGATACCTGAATTTAGGAACTACCTTCGGGTTAGTACTTAAATTAGGAAACTGTTATAATGTAACTAGTTTGACAAGAAACATTATCTCTATATCAGTGTATAATCTGTTGCGGATATACCTTTATATTCTAGAACACTAAAGTGTTTTATTGTATAAAGATGATATTGAGATAAACACATTAGATGTGAATAACATCATTTATATTTTGAATATAAATAATATCTCAAATATATAACATGACAAATAAATAGCCAAACTGATTTGATCAGTTAAGAAACTAATTGTGGCATAGTTGTCAGAGACACTATTAAACAAGACTCATATATATACACTTTTGAAGAGTGGGTACTAGGACTGATTTGATTCCAATCAAATAAAGTCTACGAATATAGTTTATTGGGCAAAGTGCCTAAAACACTATTTACTTGGTAAAAGTGCCAGTGCCACCGATCTATTAGCTCTAGTTCATAGTGAAGCAAATGGGCCCATATCTAGCTAGGCTAGATATGGATATGAATATTTCGTGACCTTTACGGATGTGGCATCACGTATGGTTATGTGTTTCTTTTGAAACACAAATCGGAAACTTTCACAGTTTCGACAAGAAATAGATAAACAGATCGGCTAAAGTATTAAACCGTCACGGTAAGACCGTAATGGAAAATACTTAAGCAATAAGTTTCTCATATACTTTAAAGAGTATAGTATTCTTTCAAAGAGGACTCCTCCCGGAACACGTCAGTTTGACGGTGTGTCCGAACAGGATTAACCGAATTTTGTTAGACATGATAAGGTTAATCACAAGTCGCTCTGAGCTACCATTTCCTTCAACGGATAAGCTTTAAACAGTGCAAGAACTTATTTTGAATAAGGTTCCATAATATCTGTTTGACAGATAACATATTAGATATGAACGGGAAAGAAACTGGGTTTCACATTCCTGAAAATTTGGGTATGCTAGGCATATGTTTGGATGATACCAAACCAAAACCCAAATTGGATAAGTGCCAAATGTAGGTTATCCTAGGGATACCATAAGTATTGTACTTATACATCTCACCAGAGAAAAATTAGATTGTTGCTCACCATGCGGTTTTCCTAAGAGGAATACCGATATGTAGTGGTAAGTGGGAGGATAGTAAAACTCGATGAAAATCGGAGCAATACTAATCCTGGCACCGAATCTTAATGGAACAAAAATAGTTCATCAAGGATGAAACTACACCAATAATCTTCGAATACACAAGAACCGCGTAGGTCGATCAGAATCAGAAAACAACCTGGGGTATGGGTTTCTGATCTAACCTCATAAAGATGTCTATCTTTTGAGGAATACCAACTGACTACGTATGAAGGAGTGATACTAGGTATCGACTCCCTATTATGGCAAAGTGTCATGATATCCGAAATGGATTCCATGTAAATCAACTATGTTTGGAGACAAGTTGATGTACCACAAGGCATTGTGTCTACTGGTACTATAAGTCTTCAAGGAAGACATACATGGATGGCAACATACCATCGTACAAAGCTAGGCTTTTAGCGAAAGGTATCGTTATCAACATTGTGTTGATTACGATTCAACATTTTACATGTTGCCACGGTAAATCCATTTGGATAATGCTTGTTATTCGATCCATGATTGGATTGAAGCAAGCATTAGGTTCTTGGAATTATCGTTTTGATGTAATCATAATGATTTATGATTTAATTAAAAACGAAAATAATTCTTGTGTATATAAGAGGGTTAGTGGGAGCGCACTGACAGTGGATGTCCTATAAAATAATGATAATATGTCATTTCTTGGAAATGATATTCCCATAAAATAACTATCGGCGAAAGCTTGGCTTTCGAATACTCTCCGAGAAACCGTACATTGAAACATGTACGCGACCTGGTGTCTCATACGCTTTGAGCATATGGATTCAAAAATAGGCCAATCAGAGTGATAGTCACTGGATTGATGTTAAGAACATCCATTAGTATCTTAGAGAACTAAGGATGCTGTCTTAATCCTTGGAGAATGAGAACTTGAAGTGACTGGGATCACTACTGCAAGTTTCCTAAACCGATAAAGACGACTAAAAGTCGCAAATGGTACTATACAATTTGAATAACGGTACAGTGAGCTGGAAATCTTCCAAGCAAAATACTGTTACCGAATAAACAACAAATGCGGGTTAATTGCAGCAGCTGAGGCAGCAATAGAAGCTATCTGGGTCAATAACAAATCTAATTAGATTAGATATAGTTCTGTTAGCAGCTGAGCTAGGCGTCAGCACAGGCTAAAAAATTAATGGTCTCATCAACGATCCAGATACGTACTTAAATATTCATCTGATTCGTTCGGATCATACATCGTGGCGATGTGATGATCGAATAAATCGCATCAGATGATAATCATGCAAATCCGCTGACGAAAGCTTTTCTCAGCAATTTGAGCCAACCGTACATAGTTCGGGTGTCAAGCACTCGAGTGACTGGCTATAGGCCAAGTGGGAGATTGTTGGACAATTATGACCCATAGTGTCATTATTTGTACAGATCACGGTGTTGTTGTACAAATTAACTATGTGACAAAGGAGATTGCACTATTATCATTTGTGATTAGATCGCCTAGATATATAAATGATAGGAGGTCCCTATGATTTGCTCATGGACGGAGAATGATATGAGACAATATCAGTCCACGAAGGATAAATCATTAAATATCCCTAGTCAGAGTATTATCGAGATTGGACATCGATAAATACGTAAAAGACTAGTATTACACTTGTGCATGTTGTGAGGGCACAACGGCATACTTCTCATTTATTTGGGTATAGGATACTCATGCAAGTGTAATAGGAGGTTGTGTTTTACTGATGGTATGGGAAACAGCTTCGCTCTGGATAGACCCCCTCAGAATTCCATTGGTAGTATGACTATGTGTCTATGGAAGTCCGAAATCAGGGTAGGTGTATTTGATCTTAACCTGAGACTTGCACCGCTAATACTTACGACAATCAATATACTTTAGTTGAGGTCGTCTAGGGCTTTAACAGGTTCTGTGTACGCCAATGCTGGGTATATTGAGAATCGTAGTGTGTTGGGTGTGATGTTAAGACGTAAGACGGAAGTATCACTCCAGTCATATGGAGATGATGGTCACATAGGATACGGAACTTGTTCTCTTAAATGCTCGAGCTATCGGGATATTATGACAAGGTCATGTATATCCGATTATAGAGACTAGTTACCAGACATCTGATATGTGCTTCGTACGGGGCAGACACAATTCCAGCCCCAGGCCTTGCACGTGAACATCCGATACTGGATCGACATACACAATACTACGGTATACTACTCTTTATATAGATCACATATTCCTATAAGGATATTTCTGGAGAATTGGGTAGGCATGGCGCTTTGCTAGAAGCCAACCTTGTCTTGTAAATCGGTATAAACGTAGTACAAGGTACTTACATGTTCGGATAGTCCGACGACCGTATTTACTGCCAACATATCTGGGGATCTCAGGGTCGCTACCCGAAAATTCACCGATGACGTATGACTCGCACTTTAATTAATCTGGGATTAATTAGAAGAGAGAGAAAATTAATATGGGATTAATTACGGAGATATTTTATCTGGGATAAAATATTAATTAAAGAGAGAGAACGATTAATTTGGAATTAATCGATAAAATAATATATTCGATATATTATGCGAAATTGGATTTCGACGCGGAATTAAAATTAGATTTTAATTCGGGCGAACGAATTAATTCTAAATTAATTCGTTAGCGACGTGAATAGTGATTTCGCTAGGCGTAATCGTTTAATTACGTCGCGACGGAAAATTCGTTAATTCGGAATTAGCGAACCCGAGCCCGAGTGTGATTGCGAGCGCATTCGTATTTCGAATTCGAGTGCGGCACGCAAGTCACATCAAGCGTCAAATCTCTAATCACATCAAGCGTCAAATCACATGTCACTTTGAGTGATGTGACAATTTGATTGATTGATTTGAGTGATTGATGTGGTAGTTGAAAAGCATTAATGGGCTTTTACTTTTGACTTTTTGGTAAATGGAAAATGCCTTTTGTATTTGTTTTTTGTTTTTGGAAAATAAAAATAATTATATAAGTAAAACATTTTCCTTCTCTCTCCACTTGACTCACGGTCTTCATCTCTTTTCCCTCCTCTCTCACACGGCTTAGAGCCGATTCTTTCTTCTTCTTGTTCTGGTTCTGCCGAACGAAAATGAGAAGCAAGATAATGATTTTGTTGCAAAATCTTGTGCTAGCACACACCATGAGTCTTCGTAAGGTGATAGGGAAATAAACACATGAGCTTGGAATTCATTTTTGGAGCTTGAAGCTTGGAGCTTCCATGGAGTCATCCATGGCCAAATCTTGGAGGAACAACAAGGGCCAAAACCGAGCAGTCCACTGCATGGAGAAGCTTCACTGCCGCGAGTTTGAGAGGCTTGAAGACTTATGTTCATCGCGTTGCAAGATCCGCTCAATGTGAGTATATTCTGCACCTCATTTGATGTGTATTCATGCGTTTTCTTGGTTTATTTCATGATCTTGAGACCTAATCTAGAAACAAACAGTACGTAATTGACATTGGGAAGCGTCACTATAAGTTGTATATCCTTAAATAAAGTTTCTGGTCAAGATTTACTAACACGGGTCGGTTAGTAAAATCCGCTGAGACCAGTACATGTCGTATATAGTGACTTGGTCCGATGGTTTATCCCAATGAACCATGAGTCTCGAGAGACTCATATAGACATATAGGTGTTTATTTGATAAACACTGAACTGCTCACTGAAGATTTCCTAATAGATGGTACACCAACGTCAATAGGAATCTTCTCGAGTTGATCGGGCATATTGGTCCTTCGACTTGAGATACCACTGTGGATATATTAGTTATCTTCCACACTTTAAAGCAGTCACGTCATCGATCTATTTAGATCAGACCTCCGCATGTCCGTTGGGTGTGGATTGATGATCATGATATCATGTGCGTATCAAGATAGTATCTGTCAGTCATGTGTACAGGGCATATGCATCCTACACGTGTTTGCGATCTAGTAAATCCATGGTCGTGGTATAACTTCGAAAATCAGTTCCGAGTGTTATTTAGAGATCATAAATTGAAAGTCGACTATATTATACCGAAAGGATTTAACGTTATCATCTATATCCCAGGTATAATATGGATAGCTTGTGACAGATGGATTATACGTATGCAATGACCTTGAATTGCATAGTTTAGCGAGATTATCTGTGGTCGTCATAATTCATGAGTAGGTGGATTATGGACACAAAATTGGATTTCGTGACGGATAAACCTAAATTCAAAGAGTCCCACAATATGAAGTGTACTCGTTGAGCACTTGGGTAATGCATTATGAATAATATAGATTATTTATAATACTTCATCGGATTAAGTGAGTTAATTCGAATCGTTTAAACGGTTAAACGATAACACATGCATTAGGGGATTTTGGTCATTTAATAATTATTGTGTATTTATATTTGATACATAATTTGATTAGATACGCATTAATTAATTGTCAAATGAGATTTTGACACATGCCATTAATATATGTATTTGTTATTTAATGTAAATAAAATACATATATAATAATTATTATATTTATTAAATATTTAAATATTTAAATGTTAAATATTTGAATAATTAATAAATAAAAAAATTTCATAATTGTTATGAAAAATGTTTAATTATTATTGGTGACACATGCCATGATTTAATTAAACTTTACTTGTGCAAATATGATTTGTTGATATAAAGTCTAATGTAATTTGATTGGATCAAATTTTAAAAATGACAATAATGCCCTTTAAAGTCGGTTTTGCTTCCTTTAATTTGTAAAAATTAAGTTTTCTTCATTTGGAGGAAGCTTTGGCGAAAAAAAGAACTCACCAAAAAAACTCTCAAATTACTTGATGATTCAAGGAAAGAAAAGAAGAAAATCAAGGAAAAATGCTTAAGGAAATAAGAGAATTAAAGGTAATTCTATATATCCCTAGGCTTGAAAACTTGTTTCTTGTTTCTTGATAATCTAGATTGATTCTAGGGTTTCTTCTTTTCATAAGAATTTGGGGTTTTTTATTTTGGTGGATGGATTTGAAGGCATGATGCATGTGTGAAGTGAAATTGAATGATATTAGTGTAATATTGATTCAATTTTATCATTTGATGATATGTTGCCATTCTAGAGTGTTATGACCACTCTTGTAATGCATAGAATTGTTCTTGGGTGGTTCTTGTGTGTTGACTTTGATTGGTGTTTTGATTAATTGGATTAATCTTGAAAAATTGGATTTAAAGCATGAAAAATTGACATTTTTGGTTTCTGTATCAGATCTGGAAAATCTGGTTTTATGTTGATGAAATTGATGTCATATTAATGTATTGGATGTGTTTTGGGTGTTGGAACAATTGTCGAAAATTATTTTGGAGTTGAAATAAGCGAAAACGGCGTTACCGGGTGATTTTTGAGTCAACCGGGTGACGGCTGCCCAAACAGTGAATTTTTCATTGTTCAGGCAGCCCATGAACTGCCCTAATACTATTGGGGCTGACCTGGGGAGCCCTTATGTGTATTGGGTGGTCGGTTCGGTCAAAAACGTGTTTTATGCCATTTTGCGGAAAAATATTTTCGAAAAAGTTCTGCAACGTTTCTTAGTTATTTATGTCGTTATTTGATATCGAATAAATATGTTTAGGTGAAATATTAATGAATTATTCATATTGGATATTGAATAATTCATTCGGTAATTTAAAAGTTTTAAAATTATGATTTCGCCCGAACAGCGCTTCCGCCGCACCCTTTGCCCAAAACGCCAACAGCTTGGTCCAGCCTCCTGATTACTTGACGTATGAGGTGTGACCCCTGGTGGGATTGTCCCCCTGTTTACACATCTATCCATTAGATCATTTAATGAACTCATGTGTTTGGCCATGTTTTCGTGATGCGAGTTATTAGTCGAAATGAACTTATCTATGACATGAGTATTTTGGAGTCTAACCTGTTCAACAATGTTCTAGGTGAATTTTCCGAACAAGGCGCGCATTACGTTAGGATTGAACTCTCTCATTGTGTCATAACGACTTGTTTCTGCTAAACCCTCAAAATGGCCAACTACCGTTGGAACGTGAGGTTGGTTGGTTTGCTTCAATCCCCCTTCCTTTGTACTTGAACCAGTCTGAGCATTCTTTTCCGGAGGCATCTTAACTTCTTGCACCAAAGTCTCCCACTGTGGTCGGTAAAAACTGTTTGCACAATTTTTGTCAATACGCTTGTAAGGTTCAAACCTCATGAGACACAATGGGTGATTGATTCCAAGAAAATATCTCCAAGGGGCACAAGCACACAGATTACAGTTCTAAAATTACAAAGCTAAGAATTTAAACTACTTGCTCATTTTGAGTCTTCCTTTTTTCCTCCTCTTTTTTCTTGCTATGCTTGAGCCTTTTATACTGCATGGCTTTATCAAACGCTCGAACGGTTTCGCCGCTAATCCCTCACGTCTCCTGCTCACATGTAACTGCTCGATCATGCGTGCAACTGTTAGATCATGTGTGCAACTGCTAGATTGTGCGTGCAACTGTTTGGTAACTTGCTAGGTCGTAGAGGTCACCGCCAGTTTGTGCCATAACCGTCGATTATGTGTGCAACTGGCCAACCGCTCTGGAAGTGTTTCTTTCATTCTTCATGATTCTCTTCCCAGTCTTCGAATCGTTTTGGGTTGAGCCTTTCTAGACCGAATCATTCTTCGTCCCCCCAGAATGATGTCATGTCTTTTCGTCCTTAGATACGTCATTCGTTTTCGTCCTTTGATTCTTTCGGCCTTTTCGTCATTGGGAGGAATTTATTTTCTATTAACAATATGATATTATTATATACTACCCGATGTGTATGCATATTCAACTGGACTTCATGTGTGTGTATATATATAAATAAAAAAAAAGATCACACATAAACTTGGAAACTTCTATCATGTGCCACAAGCGCAAGTGGAGTTAATATTCAAAGTCCAAAAGTATACCATTTGATTTTTTGTTAATTGTGTTAATTAATTAAAACTGATTAATTCCTTGATTTTAATTTTCTTAACAAAGATTACCAACAAAATCTTTTTATATCTCTACCACGGTTTCCTTCTTTCTTTGAGAACTGACTCGTCGATCCTTACGTTTTCCTATTGATTGTTCAACTATTTTTGACAAATTTGAGTACTTATTGATAATTATTTTAATATTCATTTCATAGAATTGCTTGCCCTCAGTCGGCCAATTCAATTCTGGCACGTGGGAAAGCTTACACTTGTGAGTTGAAACCTGAGTGAACCTCCTCCAATGACGAAATTAATAAATAATTAAATGTATGGAAAAGTGTTTTTTTTATATATATAATTTTTTAAAGAAAATATATCCAAATATTAATTAAGATAGTAAGAGACGTGCAAACAAGTAAATTTGAAGAAAAGTCCCTTGTGAGACACATGATATATTAGAGCTGCAAGTGTTATATATACGTGGGCAGAAGAACTTCTATATGATATTGTTTTAATTTATGAACATAGATAAAATCGTTATTAAAATAACATCGTTTTAGTTTTTTTAATCATCAAAACAACGTCTTTTTTAATGATAATTTTATTCCAATTTTATCTTGATTTTTTCTGTCATATTTTTTTTCTATCCAAAACATGTATTAAGATCAGAAAATATTACAATAACTAAACTTTTTCTCAAAAGGGAATAAAATGCACATGATCTTATATAGATCCGGCCATGGTTCCGGTTCCGAACCGGAACCGGAACTGGAACTGGTTCGATTTCGGTTCCGTTAGAATTCCCTCTAACCGAACCGTTGGAACCGAAACGGTGGAACCATTTAAAATTTTTTTTTGAAAAAAAAATCATTATTAAAATAATAAAAAAAAACGAACTGAAACCGTTCGGTTCGGTTCCGGTTCCACACTTATGGAACCGGCCGGTTCGGTTCCGGTTTGGAACCGAACCACACCGGTGGCCACCCCTAATCTTATAAATCATATGGAGTTCATTTCTAGGGATTTGGAGGTGATAAACATATGAAAGAAAGAACTGTGAACTTGCAAATTGACTTATCAAAAATAAAACGGACAGAATTCAAAATTTAAATTAAAAAAAAATACATTCCCATTTATCAGATGAGCTATCTATATATATATATTCCCTTTGGATCAATGTCTTATGTCATGCCCTATGACTTTTTCTTTCTAGTTTTTATATCATTGATCTTAGTTTCCTCTCTTGTGAAGTGTATAACTAATAACTTCATTAATCAATTTCATTTTACCATATCCAAAGAGTTTGTTCTAACTTGTTGAAATATGAAATTCATTGGATAATTGATCAGGTGAAATTGGTTAATGTGAAGAACTGAAATTTATAAGCTATGTTTGGTGTTGCGATTAAAAAAATATAGTGAACAAACGGTTATTTATAAATAGTGTTATGTAATTTTATTTTATATTAAAAATAATAATTACGATGCGGTTTTATAATATTTTGGTGGTGTAAGAGTTAAAAAATTTAGCTTTCGCAAAACTCGGTTTTTAAAAGAATCACGATTATGTAACGTAATTTTTTATCATTAGCTAAACACTTAAAAATTAAATTTTGACCAAAATACAGTTTTGTCACCTCACCACATGTCAAACCACAATATCAAAAAGAGTCATAGTTGGATATTGAAGTGGATTAGTCTTCCAAATGGAATAGGGATATTTATTTTTTCATTTATTTTGATTCAGTTTTATTATTTATTTCGTTTATTTCTGAAAAACGAACTCTAATGTATTAAAAACATTTCATGACAAAGTACTAGTACTTTGCGTGTATCCGGACGATAAAAAATTCACATGAACATAACCTAAGAATGATTTTTACATATACATATACGTTCCCAATGGGCGTGGATGGGGGGTTTGGGTTCAGGGTCTGACCTCAGATCCTGAGTTCGAATCCAGAAAGTGTGTTTCTTGTAAGAATCTGAAACAGCGTGGGGTGAGTTCGAATTCATAAAATGCGTTTCTTGTAAGAATCTGAGACAGCATGGGATTTTACATGCTCTGCTTAAACCCAAAATGGTGTTTTGACGGCGTGGGTTCCAACGATTTCAAAAAAAAAAAAAACATATACATATACATATACATACACATACACATACACATACACATACACATACATACAAATGCATATATTTATACACACGTGTTAACCGAATTTATGATATGAATACAGAAAAACGAAATTATGCATAATTTAAACTAGAATTGTTTTTATCTTTTTGATAATTTTAATTAAATGGAAAATTATAAATAAATAAATAAATAAATAAAGTAAAAGTGTGTTTATCATTTCAATAAACTGGCCTCGTTACAAAAGGAAGCCCAGACTCAGCACTTTCAAAGGCCCATTAATACATGATCCAACTTCCAAGATTGCTAAAATCCAACACCGCATTTAACAAAATAATATATTAATTAATTAAAATGGGTGCACTCCGTGGCTTGTTTTTTTTTTTTTTAAGTAAGGTTAGATAAAATATAAATTATTTTTTAGCCCGTATCTCTCATAAAACGATAATTCGAGTATTCAATTAAATAAAATTGTTTAAAAATCAATGGGTCAAGTCGTGAGACGTGTATTCTATAGTTGATTATTGAGAAACGTCATTCATATAATAATTGATCGTGCGTGTTAAAACAAGAATAAATAATTAAATAAATTATATTTATATTTAATATAATTTCACATGATTGATAAGTGATATCACATCACATAAAATTAATTAATTAATTAATTAAAAAGAGAGAGAGAGAGAGAGAATGCAGACATTGATGATTTCAATTGTATTTAGAAACTTCAACTTGAAGAAAACGTTGTAACGTTTAGAAATTCATAATTTGTGAATTGTTGGATTGGGATTGTGAGTGTAAGTGTCGTTGGAGGTACACTAACATAAAGTCAACACACATCAAATACAAATCATTTTCATCATTCACATTGTGCTTTTGCTTTTGCTTCTTCGCACGTGTTTGTTTGTTTGTTTGCTTTTTCATTTTAATCTTCACTTATTAATTATTATTTTAAAAAAAAATAAAACAAAACATTTAGTTACTGTCAGTGTAGATTCTCTAATTATTTCGACTCTATAAAATCTTCTAATTAATGTTGTCAGAACTGAACAAGAATCTTTTCGGGTCATTTAAGACCTGTGAAAATATAATAACAAAACTAGTGGTCATATAAAATAAATAAATAAATATAAAGTATATATTTTTCTACTTGTTAATGTTCGATAAATTTTAGGGTTATATACTCTCAATAAATTTCTTGTTATAATATATACTTAGATTATAATCATTTCAAAAAAAAAAAAAACATATACATAAACATACACATACACATACATACATATATACATACAAATGCATATATTTATACACACGTGTTAACCGAATTTATGATATGAATACAGGAAAACGAAATTATGCATAATTTAAACTAGAATTGTTTTTATCTTTTTGATAATTTTAATTAAATGGAAAATTATAAATAAATAAATAAATAAATAAATAAAGTAAAAGTGTGTTTATCATTTCAATAAACTGGCCTCGTTACAAAAGGAAGCCCAGACTCAGCACTTTCAAAGGCCCATTAATACATGATCCAACTTCCAAGATTGCTAAAATCCAACACCGCATTTAACAAAATAATATATTAATTAATTAAAATGGGTGCACTCCGTGCTTTGTTTTTTTTTTTTTTTTTTTTTCAAGTAAGGTTAGATAAAATATAAATTATTTTTTAGCCCGTATCTCTCATAAAACGATAATTCGAGTATTCAATTAAATAAAATTGTTTGAAAATCAATGGGTCAAGTCGTGAGACGTGCATTGATTATTGAGAAAAAAATACATATTCAACGTCATTCATATAATAATTCAATAATATATATCGTGCGTGCTAAAATAAGAATAAACAATTAAATAAATTATACTTATATTTAATATAATTTCACATGATTGATCACATCAAATTAATTAATTAATTAATTAAAGAGAGAGAGAGAATGCAGACATTGATGATTTCAATTGTATTTCGAAACTTCAACTTGAAGAAAACGTTGTAACGTTTAGAAATTCATAATTTGTGAATTGTTGGATTGGGATTGTGAGTGTAAGTGTCGTTGGAGGTACACTAACATAAAGTCAACACACATCATTTTCATCATTCACATTGTGCTTTTGCTTTTGCTTCTGCTTCGCACGTGTTTGTTTGTTTGCTTTTTCATTTTAATCTTCACTTATTAATTATTATTTTTTTTAAAAACAAAACATTTAGTTACTCTCGGTGTAGATTCTATAATTATTTCAACTCTATAAAATCTTCTAATTAATGTTGTCAGAACTGAACAAGAATCTTTTCGGGTCATTTAAGACCTGTGAAAATATAATAACAAAACTAGTGGTCATATAAAATAAATAAATATAAAGTATATATTTTTCTACTTGTTAATGTTCGATAAATTTTAGGGTTATAAACTCTCAATAAATTTCTTGTTATAATATATACTTAGATTATAATCATTTCAAAAAAAAAAAAAACATGTGACGTAATCAGAATATTGATTTAGTGATGGTAAAATTTAATTTTCATTAAAAAAAATAAATGTTCTTTATTTTAGCAAATGACTAAAAAAAGTATCTAATTAATTAATAAATTATAATTTTTATTAATTGATAAAATATATTTTAATAAATTTTTAAATTAAACAGATAGAAAACAATAGAAATAAGTAAATGAAAATTAGTGAAGCCATGTAAGATTTAAGAACAGTTTCATTTTCTAGAAAAAAAAAAAAGGCTATCATTAATAATGATGGGCTTCTCTTACGTGAAAATTACGTGAATTATTTTTTTTTCTAATAATAATATTATTATTATCTCGGGTCACATTTGCTTTATTGAATCTTATGGTTGTTTGTTTATAATTA